>JAMZAV010001962.1:0-181819 GCA_024449915.1 Sweltsa coloradensis | reverse complement strand
CACAAAAGTCTCTAGAGGCGTGATTTATCCACAAGTAAAGTTTACACAGGGTTTACCCAAATACCTTGGCAATAATAAATAATATTGGAAACATGGCCCTGTGGACAGCGAACGTCGCAAATTTTTAAATTTAAAAAAATGTGCAATGTGGGTCTAACTATTGCACGTGCTCGCTTATCAACGCGTCCAACTGAGCGTTTCCTAGTATTATGTATAATATTATGTAATAAATGAACAATGACGGTAAACGGTATATGTAGGCCTACATTAATTATGTAAGGTAGAAAAGGAGTTGGGATTAGTGCATAAGCCCTAATACAATTATTATTATTTTTGTTATTGTTTTGTTATTATTATAACTATTTATATTAAATTATCATAATAAAACTAAAGAAGTATATCTTAATTAAAAGTGCCATAAGAAGCGAGCGATACTGTATGTGTGTGTTTACTATGAGTTGTGAACATTCTTGACGGTTTGAATTTGATTTAGTATTCATCGTAGGCCTACCCTGTTAGCCTATATTTAGTATAGCCTATAAATACCAATGATTTATTATGAAAAAACAATAAGAGAATTGTAATATGGATACAAATGCCATCCTCGGTGTCTCATGGGTGCATGGGGCGCAGGTCTGAATATAGTAATATTATTCTGGTGGACATGGTCTCGAATCCCGCATATTGGAGAGCGATTTTATCATTTTGGTGCACCCCCATGCTTTTGATTATCATCAATTAACAACATTTTGGGAGAGCAACGACAATGTACCTGTGATTGTACATATTTATAAGTGACAAACACGGAATGACGTGTGTTCTTCAGGTAAGCACATAGCGCGCTCCTCCGCCTATCATTGATCGGACAGTTGCAGTTTTCGCCACCAGGTAGCAACCCCTTTGCTTGGAAACGCGTATAGCAAGAAACGGTATAAACATATTATAGGCCTAACCTTTCCATCTAAACACCAAAAAATGAACGTGAAGTGGCCCATTTTAGTAAATTTCAGCCTAATTTTTTATGTAATGACAAAGCATACAGGCAAACATATTCGTTTTACCAAGGTGACTGTCAAATTGTATAAGTGTAAGTGCATATTTACTGCAGAAATTCTGGAAATAATATTTAAATCGTCTTAGTTTTGCCCCCCCCACCCCCCAGTTCCTACGCCACTGACGACCACCGCAATATGTTGACAAGAAGTTGAACAAGTTCAACTTTTTGAGAAATGTTAACCAGAAGTTGACGTTCAACCAATGGCTCGCGCGCGACATTTTGTCGCGTGATCATTTCGTTGAGTGTATACTTTTATGCTGACGTAATGCGTTGTGAAGAGATTGTATCGTTGACTGTGGAAGTCTTTTGACGCTTTACAAAACGCGTACCTTGTGTTGTATTAGAAGATTATCAGCCGAGTTTGGATTTTTTGTTTATTTTTCGCACAACAGGCTAAAAATTGCAGAATATGTTCTCAACACTATGACACATCTCCAGTATAGTAGGCCAAAAGTAGTTCACCGCAAGTTGGTCAAAACAAAAGACTAATGCCAACTTGTGGAAAAAAACTAAAACATACTAAAATATCTGTATCTTTGGCAGTTTATGGGTTAAGAGTCTTGAAATTGGTCTTAAAAGTTGTGAATTTACACCGTCTATTAGAATTTGCAAACAAAATATTAAAAAATCGTATTTCTAGAGTCGCAAATTAATAAAAATTGTTAAAAATTACAGTAAAAAATGATTTACCGCACTTTAGTTCAATTTTAAATGCATTTATTGTTGAAATACAAAAAAAATATTTGCATTGCTATTTAGCTTGATTCTTTGGCTAAAACATTGTCGCTGGTCGAACTCTGAAACGTGAACTTCGTAGCATCGTTTTTATTATTCCCCGAGTTTCGGTGCAGCGCCCGTGGCGCTAACCAGGCATAAGGAAGTGTTATTTTCCGGGGTACCGAAACGGTTTACTTCAAGTCAATGCGGTTAGTGTAGAATATTGATATTCTTTATTCAGCCGTAGATAAACACATACATGTATACATTTAATTAGGCATTCCAAGCATGTCTCAGGAAGAGAATAAATCTTATATTCTAATCTAAAACTAGTTTGTACAGAAGTAAAACAGAAGTAGCCTATGTTAGGAATAGGATACATAGGTACTTATAATTAACAAAAAACTAATTTATAGCCATGATTTAAAATGAAAGATAAATAAATCTTATATTCTAACCTAAAACTAGTTTGTACAGTGGAGTCAATAGTGGAGTCTGTGAGCCCCTCGTGAAGTAACAATCGTGCAAATCGTGATTAAAGCGTGAAAATTTCCAAATTTACTAATATGACCACGATAAACCCAAAAATTAATGGCCCCAAGTCCGATCTCTTCAACTTTCATAGAGTCTATTAAATTAATTAATTTTATCAATTGAAATGCAATTAAAATTACAAAAATGGAATGAAATGGTCAAGTTTGGAATCAAATAAAAGCTGGTTTTAAGAGAAAAACAAAAATATAACACTTAAATCAATGTGATTATTAGTTTATTACTTACTAAGATATGACCTTATTTTAATTAATTAATTAATTCTTAATTAATTAATACTTAATCAATTTTTTTAAATACACAGTATGCCGTCCTAGCAACGAAGCACATAATAAATTTCAGAGTTGTACTGAATCGGCCTTGTTGATTCTGGCGTTGATTCGCGGGTGTTCGCACTGTCCATACCACTGATTGCTATATTTCCTATTAAAATATCGATCTTTGGTTGGTTATCGCTCACTCGACGATTGCGTCGGGGCCTGCAGGGTTGGCTTGGTCGCTTTGATTTAAAGTCCCCCACTGAAAATCAGTTATATAACTGAGGGGGCAGACTCTAAATAAAATTTATTATTTACTTAGATATGACCCTAAATTAATTAATTAACTAATTAATTCTTCGTTAAATAAAAAAAAAAAAAACGATTTGATCTGCACATGCGTATTAATGACATTATTTTGGTAGTCACCAACACACAAAATCTTATGGTCCCAATACAAATCTCTGTAACTTTCATCGTAATTAAATTAATTAGATTGGTGAATTACATTGCAATATGCATGCCAATTTAAAATTTGGATGAAGCAGTCATGTTTAGTACCAAATAAAAGCTATTTTTTTAAGGTTTAATAGTGTGTCTTGTTTGTATCAAATAGAAGTTGATAATGTGATCAATTACACTAGGAAAAGGCTTAAGTCCCGCCGCGTTGTTGGATGAGCGTAATTGAGTAGCCCCATGCAAGAACGTGCTAACTGACAAAAAGCTACTTTGGAGATAATTGGGTTTAAAAATGAGTTTATAGAAACATGAAAGGAAGTGAAATAACACAAGTATATACAATTTTTTTTTTTTAAATATCTATTTCAGATTATTTTCACATATTATGTTTTATATTGAAACTATTTAACATGCGTTACAGGATGAGCGAGTAAAAAATTGGTTGAAAAGTGAACTAAAGAAATAGATGAAAGTAGGTGGAATAACAATTTTAGTTTTCTTATGATGACATCATTGCTCAGATTATTTCCCCATATTATATTTACAGTAATTTACAGTAATCATCACACGGTAATGGATGAGCGAGCAAAAACAATTCAAAAGTAAATTTTTCTTGGGAAATTAATGAAAATGTTAAAAATGAATAATAAGTAAGCATTATTTTGCTGAGATTACCAATACCACATTATTTCAAAATATTTTTTACAGTGTGTATATGGATGAGCAAGCTGGAAAATAACATACGTGTAAGCGAGAAATTAATATAATAGGGTCCCACGTCCATATAGATCGAGGCTACCATCTAACAAGCATTTCAATAACTTTTTAGAGTTTAGTCGGTAAAGAAGGTGTCTAGGATTCATTTGGCAGTAAAATGAGCAAAAACGTGCTAAGTGCACGATCTTGCATGGGGCTACTCAATTGGTGCATTGAGCTGCCATGTGTTACGCGGATTTTCTGTTGTTCTGTGAAAAAATCATTACTTAGTCGAAGATTTTTTTTTAATTAAATTAAATTGAATAAAAAAATAACTTAATTTTTTTAATTAATCGTAATTTTAAAAAAAGAAAAAAATCGTAAAATTGCAATTTTCATAAGAAATAAATATGAGATTGCGCTCAAATTTAACACGAATATATTAATTCATGAAATTAAGGTTCTGTGAAAAAATAATTACAATAGGATAAAGCATAAGTCAAAGAATTGTTTTAAAAAAGAAAAAACCCGTAAAATTTCGATTTTCATGAGAAATAATTTTTCGATTACGCTCAAATTTTGCACGAATATCTTAATTCATGAAATTAAGGTTCTGTGAAAAAATCATTACAATCGGATAAAGCATGTAGGTGTTATGAGTCGAAGAAAGTTTTTAAAAATCAAAAAAAAATCGTAAAATTGCGTTTTTTATGAGAAAAAATTTCCCGGTTGCGCTCAAAAACGTGGCAGTTCTAAGTTCAGAGATTTCGAAGGCCTCTATGAAATTTCATCGCAATCGGAGTATCGGTTTAGCCGGAATCGTGTTAACAGACACACAAAAAAACAGAAAGAAAGAAAGAAAAAAAAACATTCCGGATTTTTTTCTCCAGTGTAGTGAAATGGAATCTTCGCTTCGCTCGCTACGCTCATCCAAAAATAAATATACACGCCATAGGTATTTTTTAAACATATTTGAAATAGTAAACAAATTGCAGTTTATTACGTGTTCAGCTGCACGCCTGACATGTTCTAAAAGGGCAGCTTCTGTGGGAGGGGTGTTTGCAAGTGTACCATTCTTTTCCGACTAAACAAATATCTTCTGCTTTCGTTTACTTTCTAATAGGGACACGTTTTATAAAAAATTGATTGACCTGTAAACTTCTCAGCAACAGCAAACTGTTCATCACAAATATTAATCTGAGAATCCGACAGTAGTGCAACACTGGACATTTGCAAACGCTTTCCATACCTCCATCGCTGTTTTTGTCCACGTCCCGCAAATGACGACATTGTGCCGCAGCCTGTAAAGTGTAAACGCATGCTAAATTGCAATTCCTGCACATTTCTCGTTTCCCAAAGCAAGAAACCCCTCATGCAACGGTAGATACCTCTTCTTCCCTCCAACGCCAAATTGTACCCACAGTTCTTGAATATCTAGTGAAATATGCAATATAATGATAATTACCTCCCACCCCTTACGCAAGTCATTAAATTCTGCAAAGACGGAGGATAATTTCTGTTTTCAATGTACAAAATAATGTATTTAGAAGTCACCGTCTCTGACCTGACTTGAAATGAAAAGCCTCGAAAACAACGAGCAGTCTTTTTTGGCGAAAACTAATTTTGATCGCGACTTATTTCCAGATGTTTTCTTTAGATTGTTTCAAGAAATAGGCTTGTAAATTGACACCCGACACTCACCAATCGTTCCTGTCTGTACGTATGTATTGTGCTTCGCCAATATCCAGTGCAGACTTCATAGAGATCTCAGCATCAGAATCCATCACACGTTTACTAATCAAGGAAACTACATTAGGTATCTGCCCTTCAAATGGATTACCATTCTTCATCAATATCTACCAAGTTCAAATCTTTTTTTTTAAACGACTTTCAAATCAGGTGTAGGCCTACGTGCAATTCGAAGTCGTTCCAAGATTCTTGCTACAGTGCTTCCTGGTTGTCATTTAGTCCACAAGCTCCAGCATAAGATTTAATTATTTTGTTATTTTGTTCGTGCATTTGATCGTAGGATTTCGAGGAGAACGGTTGCTTGCTTCTCCGAGAGGTAAAGTTACCCATTGAAACTCCTTCCATATCAATGGGTCATCATCGCCACTACTTTTATTATTTTATACTTTTATTTTCTTTGCCACTAATAGCGGTTTCATTACAGTATACACAGGCGTCGGCGATCAGCTGTCACGACAGCAGTTTGGCCTGGATTAATCTTGTCTACACTCTTTCTTACAATATCGATGCATCGGCAAACCATTGATGGCTTTGCAATGCTGCACTTTGTGATTGAATCTCTCTTGTGTTGTAAGAGACACATTCATGGTACAGGTTTTAATGATATTTTTAGTGGGCCTAGTATTCTCTCCTTAAGGTCGGATTCCTATGCGACGGCTGATACGACTGTAGCCGCGCGGCTGTAGCCGCGCGGCTGTGAGTCACACTGCTTTATAGGTAAATGAATGGAACCCGTTCCTATGACGCGTCTGTAGCCGCGCGACTGATGCGGCTCTAAATGAGACGCTTGAGCCGGACGACTCGACTGCTCCATGGAGCAGTCTAGCCGCAGCCGCCACGCGATCGGAAGTGTTTTCCTATATTAAATAATAGAACTATTGTTGTTTTCGTGAAGCTGAGTGACAAAACATAATTGAACTGGTCAATATTCAAGCGGAAAAATTTCCTAAACACTGATGCATCGTCCAAAAGATGTCTCTGTATTAGAATACTTTGAAATCCCTCCTCCTCCCTCGCCAAGTACATTGGTTTAGGGTCACTTCTTTTTAATTGATTTAGCATATTTAGTAACAATTATTCCTCTTCCTCTTCTTCAAGAAAATATGCTACCAACAGTGTTTCCTCCATGCTAATCACGTGGCGACTGAAACAAGAGTCGCGGCATAGGAATTTGAACAAGCGGCTCTGATCGCGCGACTCTGATCGCGTAGTTTCAGTCGTCGCATAGGAATCCGACCTTTATGCAAATAATATTGTTGTAAGCCTAATGGGTTTCTATAATTATTTAAATCAGTCAATGGATACTAATAAGATAGTTAGCCAACGCCAGCCACACATTATTTTGGCAACTTTCTCGTATATCGTGTTTCATATACTAAAATAATCAGCATTACACGAGACGTTTAATCTTTTGTTGCATTACAACGATGTTTTGTTTCATAGTAAAATAATTAGCATGCCATGAGATTTCGTTGAATTTTAATTGATAGGTCAGTCATTTAAATTTATCAAAATGCCACCTTTCAATTTTTCATTTCGTAATTTTTTCAATTTTAATAAAAAAAAAATTAACTGCATGTCACAATCAAATTAATAATAATAAGTAAGATTGCCAACAAATAAATTGTGACATGTTATTGTTTTACTAAAAATTAAAATTAAAGAAACAGCTTTTATTTGATACTAAACATGACTGCTTCCTCTAAATTTTAAATTGGCATGCATATTGCAGTGTAATTTATCGATCTAATTAATTTAATTGCAATAAAAGTAACAGAGATTTGTATTGGGGCCATAAGATTTTGTGTGTGGATGTTTACCAAATGTCATTTAATACGCATGTGCCGATCATATTGTGTTTTTAATTTATTTAATGAAGAATTAATTAATTAAGTACTAAATTAGGGTCATATCTAAGTCAATAATAATCACTTTGTTTTATGTGTTAGGGTAAGTTTTACTCATAAAAAACAGCTTTCATTTTATACTAAACATGACCGCTTCATCTAAATTTTAAATTGGCATGTGTATTGTAATGTAATTTATCAATCTAATTAATTTTATTGCATGAAAGTAAGGTCATATCTTAGTAGGCCTAAGTAATAATCACTTTGTTTTAAGTGTTATATTTTTGATTTTCTCTTGAAACCAGCTTTTATTTGATTCCAAACTTGACCATTTCATTCCATTTTTGTAATTTTAACCCCCGTCCGGGCCCGGGGTAGAATTTGGCCCAGAGCATGGCTCTGCTAATCGTAAAAGGCGATTCAAGAGAAAAGGTCCACCTCGCAAACATCAGCTAGTAAGAGGGGCGAGAATATTACTCCCCGAAACTAGAGGCGAGCTCTGGCAATCGTCGTCGGGGACACCTCCCCCTTCCCTTGACGACCTCTCCGACGACGATGACAATGACACAACGAACGATGACGACCGCGATGTGAGAAACCCCCTTCCTCCCCATACCCGTGGCTGGTTCTGACCAGCATGGGCCCCCCTCCCCATATCCCCTAGGCTAGAGTGGTGCATTATGACCTAACGGTTGACGCGTCCTTAATCCAAACAAACAAAATTGCATTTCAATTGATAAAATTAATTAATTTAATGAAGAGATCGGACTTGGGGCCATAAATTTTTGAGTTTATCGTGGTCATATTAGAAAATTTGGAAATTTTCACGCTTTAATCACGATTTGCACGATTGTTGGTCTTACAGACCCCGCTAGAAGTATTGAGGAAGGTTTACTATTGAAGTATATTATATTTTCATTTGAGAAAAACGGCACATATACCTTTATTATGGTATTGCCGGTAATTAATAAGAAAATGCGAAACTCAAAATTATTTCAAAAAATTGCATGGCTATTGATTTTGGTTCATTACGAGAACTCTAAAAAGTCAATGGCCAAGCAATTTTTTTATAATTTTGAGTTTAGAAATTTTTCTTTTTACCACGAAAATGGTTGGCTTGGCGCTCGTCAACAGGCGTAATGATCTTACTTCTTTTCAATGCGAAATTAGGGAGAAAGAATGAAAAGCTTGGCTCAACTTCTATATCTCACAGCATTCACAGACAAAGACTTTTGAAGGAGAGCTTGGCTGCCGTTTTTTACAAATTTTTGTATTTGTGGGGATATTACATCTTTTTGCTGTTTGTTTCAAGATTATCAAGGCGTGAATGATGGACTTTGAATGATTAAATTTGTTGGATAGTTTTTTTACTTTTTGGGCCCTTGGTCCCCCAAAATTTGCCCCCTTGTGTTTTGGGCGCTAGATATTTTTAATGGCTAAGTGCATGTTTAATTTCAAGTTTGTACAAATTACTACGCCTGAGTAATTGCGCGTTTTGATTTGAATTTTGATTTTCCCTGGTCCCTATTGCCCGGTTTTGGTTTTGAAAGCTAAAGTGATTGCGCATGAGGGACATCTAAGTGTGGTCCAAGTTTTAAAGTACTGACGGCAACCTTCTGTAGCACGGCCTATAATGTGAACTAATGCGTGTGTTCCACTTCCAGGCTGTCCGGCACGATGCAAAAATTCGTTGGATTTGTGGAGCGGTCCATAAGCACCGCGAATTACGGGGTTTAACTTCAGCGGGGCTCAAGTCCCGAGGGTTGGGCCGAGGTCATCGATACAGCCAGACCATTGGGGGCTCACGTAAAGCCTGCTGGCTACGCCGCAATTCTCTTCGTCTCCCAAGGAAGCGTTGATTGTAATTGAAGTAATATGGACTGAAAAAATAAAAAATTATTAAAAATTACATAATTCCTATGTCGTTTTGTTCTTCTTACTTGGGGCTACTTTGTTCCCTGCCATCTAGGGGTGTGTGAACTGTGAATATTCAAAATTTTAATAATAGGTATTCACAAATAGTTCGTATTAGACATTCAATTCAGACCTGGCACCTCCAATGCCAGCAATTGTATTTATTTATTTATTGCAATAGCTAGGGCAGGCAAGAAATTTTACAGTATTTTGTACTTTTTTGCAAGGTCTGGTGAACAATTTAAGTTAAGGTACACCTGCTTATCAATGAAAAACGTTAAAAACAAAGTTTTAAGAATGGTATGAGGTTTGCACCTATTTTATGCCTTTCAATTTATGTGCAACCTGCAATAAGTGAAAACGGTATTTGGATTCAGGATTCACACACCCCGACTGCCATCCATTAATGTAGTGGCGTTTTCCATGCACTCGTTGAGTGCACAGATGTGTCGTAGATCTCCACTAGAACAACATTACAAAGTTGAACAAAATAAATGACAAGTGGCAATTTGATGCATACTAGTGCAACCAATGGAAAACTACATAAAGACTTATCTAAATGGCATCTCTTAGATGTGTGGCTCATTGAACTTGTGGTTAACGTCTCTGCTTCCAACGCAGAAGGTCCAGGGTTCAATTCCTGCTATAGACAGAGTTTTAAAAAAAATGATTTGGACTTGTCCATATCAGTTCATGGGTAAGGAATTAGTAAACAATGACTTTTGAGCTGTCCTAGCAATGAGGCACATAAAGGTCGGTGCGGTGCACATAACTTCCTAAGGTTTATTGTTTAACGAAATTGAAACATGCCCAATGCGTTATCGCGTTCACATTCTTTTCCAAGGTTTAGGGTCTAAGGTTTAACAAGATGAAAATATTTCAACTTCTTAGCTCTTAAACACTAAACACTAAACCCAGCCAATGAGAAGCGAGCTCTCATAAATCCGGCCAATGGTAGCGCGCGTACTAGAAACGTTATAGAAAAACATAAAACCTTCAGAAAGTATGTGCACCGAGCTTAATACATTCAAAGTTCTGAATCAGCCTTGTTGATTTTGGCGTTGATCCGCGGGTGCTCGCACTGTCCATGAGTGCGTTCCGTTACCTGCTGGACGTACTGCCAGCTTTACTGGACCCGTTCCGTTAACTGCTGTGAGCAGTGTGCTGAGCGTCCCGTGAATTGCTGGCCCAGCGCCTTCAGTAACTGGAAGTGCTGGAGGTTTTTCGCCCAGTATCGCCAGTAAACCAGCTAGTGTCACGTGGCGGCGTTGAAATGTCAGTTTGCTTCCAAAGTTAATAAATTGCTTTATTTGTTCAGAAAAAATGAGATATTTGATATTGCACTGGAATAAAAATGACAATAATAATTCAGAATGTGCTAAGAATATTTATTTGCGAGCTTACACTTCTTTTTTAATTTATAGTTGCAATTAAGGGTCAATGACTTTAGGCCTAGGCCTGGGCTAGATGATCCCTTAAAATATTCCCCAAGAGAATAATTATTTTTGAATCCAAAACCCGAGAAAAAAAAGTAAAAATCTTTTCATTTCCTTCAATTACCCTAAATAATTAATATCATGTTTTAAATTGACTGCACAAAATTATTTTTCGGGAGGCTGGGCAGGTGTTTTTGTGGTTTTTTTACTGGAAGTGGACCATTTCCCGGCAGGAAAAAACTGGGCAGGAAGCACACTTCCCCAAAGAATTTTAAAGCACTCCATGTCACTGATCAGATGTCGATTGTTTTGTTTTTTTTGTTTTCGTGTGTTTTCTCTTTGTTTGTTCATTATTGCTTTGATTATGATATATAATCAATGTATTTTCAACTATATTTTTCTGCCTAGTTTTGACATGAACAATTATATATCTGATATAATTATATATTAGAGTCAAGATTTTTGGATTAAACTGTTATCAAGATTGAACACAAAAATGAAGATTGAAACAAGAATAAAGTTTTTTGCGTTCAGTGGATTTTTCCCGCAAAAGTTTTTTTTATTATACTCTCTGTTTTGCTTTTCCCTGATTTTTGGCAAACCTCATATTCGTTTGAGTGGGATAATAAATTAGTTTTTTTCTTTTCGTTTTTCTTTTTTAGTTTAATTTTTTTCTTCTTTCCCCCCCCCTTTTTTTTTTCCTTTTCTTTTCTTTCCCCCCCCTTTTTTTTATTTTTGTTTCATTCATTAAATACTTTAATACTTTTTTTATTTTTTAAAAAATTGATGTACTGTTTCAAGCTTGGCGCCCCGAGGGAGTGGGGGGGTTTGGGGGGGGTTTTAAAACCCTCCCAAGCCAGAAAAAAAAAAATAATAATAAAAATAATTAAAAATCAAAATAATGGCCCTGTTTGCAGGTTAAAACCGCCCACAAAAACATTTCATTCAATAATTTTGTTTTTTTGCCTTTTTGCTGAGTGAGTTTTTTTTTGTGTGAACATGGCACCTCAAACGAAGATTTTTGGGTTTTATGGAAACCTTTGGTATTTTCGCTTTCTCTTGCTTGGCCCTTTCCGAAGCGTGCGCATGCGCGCTACCCGACATTTTGCATGTTGTGGTTTTTTAAGGATAGGACATAGGGGGCTTCAATATAGCGGTTCCAAGAGCGCGCCCGATGTGAAATTTTTTCCATATCCCATTTTTAATCCTAAACTTTTCCCCCTCATTGTCAGCCCGCCTCACCCCACCGCGGAGTGCAGGGCATCCCCCAACGCTCGCCGACCGACGGCCTTGTGGGCCTCGAATTTCACCACTCCACCACTCAAACGAATAGAATGTAGAACCAATTTTCTAATTTGCAGCAATTCTGTTTTAATTTCTTTTTTTGGGTATCCTATTTTTTTTTTTAAAAAGGCCTCCTTGAAACAGTTTTTAAAAACTGAATTAGGATAGACTTTAAAGTAAATAAATAAATAAATAAATAAATAAATAAACATATATATATTTATAAATACATAAATAAATAAATAAATAAACAAAACAAAAAAAGAATTTGATCTTTTATGTCATTTATTATTTGTTCGACTGTACCAGGTAATTGCAAATAGAAAATAGGTTAGTGGAGAGACCGTAAAATAGACAAAAAAATTAAATGTGAGGCAGTGTAAACCATTGTATTTACTGTTAATTATAATGTTTAAATAATTTCGTCATTGTTCACTTATTAGGCAAATTTATTTACTGAATTTATACATCCATATTTGCAAAATAAATCTAAAATTTCACAAGTCCAAAAGCCAAAAACCCCGGTACGTCAAAGCGTTTATAGCGAGAGGGTTTTCTGGCCCCTTTGTGGACTTGTAAAATTTATAGATTTATTTTGGTTTGGGTTTGGTTTGTAAAAATTAATTTTGAAAACCAGTGTTGTACTTTTTGCCACATACCCAAAAATAATACGAAAAAATTAAAATGGTCATAAATTTCTCGTTTGGTTTTTGGGTGGGGAAACACTGCCGTAGGTGGAAAAAAGTTAAAATTGGCGACTTTTAAAAACCCAAACTCCCCACTTGACCTTATGGCCGAATGTCTGTTTTTTTTTTTTTTTTTTTGTTATGCTTCGATACAGGTGCACCGTTTTCTTCCGATCCCCTGAAATTTTGCACACATGTACATACCAATTCTATGCGGGTTGCTTTTAGGTTTTAACAAAACCGTGTTGGTTATAAAAATAAAAAAAATAAAAACCCCCAAAAAATTTTTTTTTTTTTTCCCGATATTATGAAATTTTGCAGGGTCAATAATACAAGGATTTCCCCTATTTTAAAAAATTTTCAGCTAAATCGGTCAAGAGTCACATCCTGCCACCTAGAAGACTGTAATATGTTGATTGTTACAAAGAGTTAAAATAGTTTTCCCAAGAAAGGGTTTTTTTTTTTCCCCCAAGGTCCTCATGATGGCGGTGGATTTTATCCATTCTAAACCTATTTACAAAATTTTCAGCAAATCGGTCAAGCCCAAAGATTTGGATGTACTGGAAAACGTTAAAGTCCCGTCCTTTGAGGATGAGCTTTTTTGTAAGTTTTATTTTGCGTGGATCTATTTACTTATCAAGTCCCTTTTGAACGCATTGTGGTGATTGTTGTAAAGTTTTCTATTTTTACTTTAAAATTTTTAAAATTAAAATATTGCGAGAGTGCGAGTCGAAACCAAAAACAAAGTATACAAACTCGGGGTTTTTTTTTTTAGGAACTTCACCGAATAAGAATATACTAAAAGAATACTGACCTATAAAAATAAATACAGTATAGTGAAAACTAGACAGTGAAATTATTTTGCATATTTTGCATCTAGAAAATAACAATCGTAAAAGAATGTCAAAAGTGCAATAAACGCATAAAAAAAAAAAAAAAAGTAAAAAAAACCAATAAGGAAAGGGCCTGATAGACAGTAAACCTACTCCAAGAACTATGAAGACTCGTGATTTTATGTTGAGATTTTGAGATGAAGGAAAAGAAATTAAATTTTGGGAGGTGCAAAAAAAAGGGTTTTATTTCATATTATTTTGTTTTTTAAACTTTGGGCAAAATGTAATTTTCCTCTTAGTTTTTATTTTACACTTGTACCCGCACCCTTCTGGGTCAAAAATTTTTTAAAGTAAAAACTTTTTTTTTCCCGAAAAAAAAGAAAATTGTTTTAAAAACCTTTTTGTTTTGGGAAAAAAAGGGGAAAAAAACCCCCAAAAAAATTTGGAGAATAAATAATTTTAAATAAAAACCCCATTTCTTTTTTTAAAAAAATTTAATAAATAAATTTTATCTTAGTAAATTTAAAAAATTTTTTACAAAAAGTAAAACAATTTGTTTGGAAAAAAAAAGGGTTTTTTTTTTTTTCCCAATGGGTTTAAAATACTGGGTAAAAGAAAATTTTGGGCTTTCAAGAAAAAAAAAAAGGAAAAGGAAAAATTAATTAAAATAAAAAAAAATTAAAAAAAATAAAAATTTAACAAAGTGCCACCAAAAAAGGGCTTTCGGACCCAATTTTTTAAGGGGGTTTTAAAAAAAACCTTTTTTTTTAAAGGGCTTTAAAGACTTAACGTTTAAAAAAAATTTTTCCTTTTTTTTAAAAAATGGAAAACCCATTTTAAAAAAGGGGAAAATAACCCAAATTTTTTTAAAAAATTTTCCAAAAAAAACTTTTTAAATATTTTTTTAATTTATAAATTTTAAAAAATTTTTAATTTAAAAAATTTAAAAACAATAAATTCAATAAATTAAAATTTTTAAAATTTCCCCAAATTTTAAAAGAAATTTTGTGTTTGGGGACTTGCAAACTACGAAATATTATTTTACCCACGGCGAAAAATTCCACACAACCTACACAATAAAATTTTTGGAAACAATGGCATGGGGCTCATGTTGCAAACCTGCATTTTTTTCGATTCTGAATCATTTGAATTTTTTAAGTGCCCCGTTTTCTAGGACAGCTCTAAAAAAATTTCCGTTTTCATGAAGTGGGACTTTAATAAAGTTGTCCTTTATTGTTTCAACGATTAACCCGTGGGGTGTTGTAAATAACAAAAAACACGTTTAAATTCTCAATGACCCCGTATGTAGGAAATTTGTTAATATAATTAAAACGCATCTATTTTATTTTTAGCGATGTATAATTTTTTTACCCCAATAATTTTTTTTTATGTACCTATACAAATAAAGCTGTTTTGTTTTAGGGGGAAGTTCCATCCTTTTACCGGCGTATTTTAATAATATCAAAAATAATAAATTTAAATTCCCAATTATAAAAAAACATGATTTCTTTTAAAATTAAAAAATAACAGTTTTTTTTTATATTTAATTTATTTCCATTAAAAATAATAAGTCAATCGACGTTTCCCGTGCGATGTGTTGCCTATTGCAGCTGAGATGATACAAATTTTCGTGAAAGTGGGCTTTTAAAAATTCTTTTTAATTTAGGATAAAATTATTAGTAAAATTGCATTTTTTGCCCCCTTTAAAAAACCACAACCTTTCGAAAATTTTCATAGACTACACTTTTGGCATTTACTGTAAATTTGGATTTAAAATTTTTTAAAAAATACATTTCAATTAATTGAAATTGTTTTCTATTTAAATAAACTAACATCTCACAAATGTTAGGCCCGTATTTAATACCATGCAATCCAGCGACTTACGTTATGAAAGCAAAAAGAAAGTGTATTTTGATTTTTTTAAATTATGGTACCTATTAGGTTCTTGGGCGAACTCCCATCAGACAGATTAGGCCCCAACGAAAATTTCTACCAAACTACCTGCATTAACATAGGACTTATTAAATATTTTAGGCGAGATTTTTGGAACTCTTACTTCAAGCGTTGGTCCATATGGTCATCAATGTAACAAATCACTATAAAATTAATTCTTATAATATAAAACTTTTTAAAAAATTTATTTAAATTTATGCACTTTCGATATTTCCTTTTTACGAAACAGTGTTGCCGAAAAAAATTCGATGTTAGACTACCAAATCCCGCCTGCTATTTTAATTTTCTTAGAAAATTTAAACCCAAACAAGTTACAAAAATGATCACTTGATTAAGATAATAAGATACTAAGATAATATTTGGAGAGACTTCACTAGTTACATTTCCCAATAAAAAACTATCTATGCTGCTTCAGGATCTTTTTGAAAATGCATTATGTTTTTATAATCGTAAGCATTTCCTTTTCCAAAATAAACCAGACTGGGGCAGACATCGCACGTGAAGCCGTTTAAGTCTCAAAATAGATATTTGACTTGAAACAGAAATTGAACATTGGGGAAAAAAAAAACCGTATGTAATCTACATTAATCTCTACAAGCACATTCAGCGCGCTTCATGGAATCTTACTCGATCATTCAAAAAATATATCAATAATATATGCGTACGAAATTGCTAAATACGGGCTCAAGGGTTTATTTGAGTCTTTTTTTTTTAAAAAAACCCTTGCCTTGTGTTCATTTGCAATTCATTTTCATCTTAGTTCTTCTTAATATAAAAAAAATACCTCTGATCAGCCGTCACTAGGATGAGTGACAAGAAAAAGTATTAAAATAAATTTCATTTGCATAAATTTTCTTGTATAGTAAAAATTTTTTTTTTGTATTTCAAAGTAACAGCTCGAAGCTTTGGTATTTCCAAAATCAGTGTCGGGAGGTTGCATTGCAAAGCAAAGGTCCACTCGCTCAAGTTGGCGCCGCATGTTTTTACACGACACCGCTCACTCGAAAGGCAAAGAGGGGTGTAAATTTTCGATTGCCCCGGTTTTGGTGGGAAAAAGTTGTGCCGGTCTTTCACAAAACCATGTACGCTGTTAACAATAGTTAACCGTTAATTATTTTTTAAAGTAACTACATGGGTAGGTCAATGTTTATCTATGATTGTGTGAAACAAAAATTTTTAGTTTTTTATTTTTAAAAAGTACTGGTAAATGATTGGTGGAAAAAAATAATTTTTGAATTTTTGGTTTAAAATTTTGATTTTTTTTTCAAACTTGTGTTCCAAAAAAACCTAATTTGTTTTCCTTCCAGCACCCGCAAAAAAAATTTTTAAAAATTTAAGAGTTTGATAATATCGTTGAAAAGGTCTTTTTCAGGGTTTGCTAAATCTCAAATTTCAAGGTAAAATAGATTTAAACTATGCGTATTATTTTATTTTTGATCAAAAAATTAAACTTCTTTTAAAGGTAAATCGTGATGTATTAATTTTTGATCAGAAGATATTTGGGCCTGAAAACACGGGGAAATTCATTCTGACCCGTTAAAACGACCAATCCTCGTTGAACCCAACCTTAATTTTTAATTTTGTTGATAAAGTTTCTTTGGGGAAAAAAATCAAATATCACATTAAATAAAAATTTTTTTTAACTAAAAATTAAAAAGTCCAAAATTTTTATTTATAACTTTAATGACAGTCGCCCCTTGTCGATATCATGGATAAGTTCTTGCTCTTTAAAAGAATAGGGTCATCAATAAAATCATCTCAAATGCGAGTAGCAGTACTAGTTCTTCTTCAGCTTTTCCTTCAGAGAGAGTCGAAGGTAAAGAAAGTCTCATCTCATTATTATATAGCACTGAAAAAATTGATTGTATTTTTTTTAAATTTTAAACCTTTTGGCAAAAAATGTAAATGGACTTGAAAAACCCCCGTCAAGTGCTCTGGGCATTGCAAGTATGCAAACTGCAATTTTTCCGACGTACATAATCTTCTAAATATAATGGCCCCACTTCCTGTAAACCCCAATGCTCCTGCAAAAGGCGTTTTCCCCCTGAAGTACCAGAAAACAGCTTTGAAGAAAAAATACAGAAAATCGCTGAACGGTCTTGCTTTTGGTTTTTTCACGACAAACCCGTGACCCAGACGGTCCTGGAAAAATTTTGTCTAAACCCCCAGAAGACTCAAAATTTGATTGTTATAAATTTAAACACCGTGTGAGAAAAAAGTGTGGCGATCAGACCCTGTCGTAGCCCGGATTGGAACCGATCTCACAAATTTTCATAGAATTTTTAACTAGCTCAAGTCCCCGGGGAAAACAAAAAACCCTAATCCCCAGTTAGAAAATCAGTTAATATTTAATGATTTTGTAAATTAAAAAACAATTATTTTTTTTCATAGTTTCAGGTCTAATTTTTTCACTTAATTAGTACCCCACCCACTCTGGGGGCGGCATCTTTGAGTCCCCGCCCCGTCGCTTTACTTCCAGTAAAAATTAGCAATTATGGTTTTTTGACGTAAAAGGGGGGGTGACTAGGTTTACTACTAACACAATTGGGTTTTAACCAAAATATCTGGTTCACTATTGAGATTAGGTACTAAGGGTCACTGGTTTTACAAACCCTACTAAACCGTTAATTGTAATGGCGAAATAAAATAAGCCTACTACAATTTTCAGAATTAACTTCTTTGAAGGTATTTTGCCGTTATTGAAGTGTGACGTAACCTTTATGTATTGGGGTAATGTTATTGAGTGATGACGTGACTATTGGGGGGGTTCGTGGGGGTCTTGAGTTTTACTTTTTAACTAAAAATTTCACCCATCTCCCAAACAAAATAAAAAACACAACAATGACAAAACAAAATATTTAAATTAATTAACACATTTACCAAACTTTTCAGTCAGGCTGGGTTTTTTTGCTGGGCGCCACTGGTTATAGAACCGAAACTCTTTTCTTTTTGATTTTTAAATTTAAATGAAGATAAAACAAGGGAAAAATTAAAAAGGATGTGCCAACAGGACCAAGGTTCTAAAAATTATAACTACAAAAATTTTTTGATCGAAGTCTGAGTGACTTTAATGAGGACAGGTTTAGTCCCAGATGCAATTAAAACATTATGGCAATTTTTATGTCCCGCTTTTTAACACAAAAATCAAGATAAATTACACAAATTACACAAAAATTACACAAATGTCAAAATGCCTTTTATAATAATGATATTGGTTATTGGTTACTACTTCTCAATACGTTTTCTGAAGAATTTCAGCAATTCTAGTCTTTTGTTAAAAGTCAATGTTTTTGGTACCAATGATAGCCTATGCTTGGATTTTCGTTTCCTATGCAAATTATGTCGTGAAAATAATATAAGTGCACTGTTACGTTACGTGATCACGCTTTCCAATGTAGTTGCCCCTAGTTAGGCCAAGAAGTAGACTCGTCTGTAGTCCACACGTAGCCCTGGGTAGGCCTAGGCTAGTATTCAGGTGCCAACGGCTGCCCGACGTTCTGGCGAAGTAGGCCCTATGTAGGCCTAGTGGAATCAGATGACACCAGTAGATTGTTGGCCTAGGCTAGGCCTCTCGTAGTTGGAAAACCCCAATTCCAGATCCAAAAGTAGGCTGCAAGTAGACCGAACACCCAGGTAGGTGCGTCCTCCCCCGAGGACAAAGGAAAATCTCCAGCTCCTTCCTCACACAAACGTGCGCTAGCTGTCCCAAGATCGAAGTGAAGCGAAGTGTTTTTCCAAAGTTTGCGATCTGTTCTAGAAAGATTCATCCTGGTCTCCTATTGGTTGAAAAATTTGCAAGTCACAATTTTACGGCGTAGGTGATGACGTATGTTGTTGAGTGCGTTTGCACTTGCGGCACGTGTGACCTTATGGAAAATTACCACGAAAATAATATTCCGCACATCAGAAATAATGTTTTTGTCCACTATCAGCTGCCTGAGTTGGCAATGCGTACCAAGCACAACCAACTGTTGCACTTAAATGTTTGGTTGGCGGTGGCATATCATCCGCATGGCGGTGCATTGGCGCGCAGTTTGAAATACAAATTCACGTAGAAGTTTGACAATATTAATTATACATTTTTAAAAGAAATCGTTAATGTTATTATTTAAAGGCAATTAATTATTCAAAACAATTATACAATTTAAAAGGCGGGAAACAAATATTATTTAAATATCTTTTAAATTGTCTTATATCAGACCAAAAGGTTACAATATCCCCTCTGAAGGGCAGAAAAATTGAATGTAGTGAAAATTTTGAATGTTCTTCACTAAGTTCTTAAATTTAAATTTTACATTATAGTTTTATAAGTATTATTTTATTCACAAGCATGGTTATGTTTTGAATGAAATGATAGTGTGGTTATTTACCACTGGTTGCAAATAATATTTAGTTTCAATTATAGTTTTTAAAAGAAAATTACAGTAATGAATACAGTTTTATCAATGTTTGCATTGATTTTTATAGAAGTAAATATTGCAACAGTAGCAATGAAAATAATAGGAACAATTGTTATTGGATGAGCGAAGCGAAAACTTCAATTTCACTGACCCCCAAAAATTAGCTCCATGTTTTTTGTTTTTTTTTTTTTTTTTTTGTTGTTTTTTTGTCTGTTTGTTAGCAGGATTCCGGGCAAACGACACAAGCGATCTTGATGAAAATTTGAGGGGACCTTCGAAATCTCTGAACTTAGAGGTGTATTGTTTTTCGGTACATCGAAGAAATATTTCTCATGAATATCGTACTTTTACGATTTTTTTCAATTTTTAGTGCGATATTTTCGTGACATTTGGGCCGATTCTGACCAAACGGCGTGGGGCTTACAATGTTCATATTACACATGGACATTAAGGTAATGGTGATGTTGTACCTTTTGAAAGAAAAAGTGTAAAAGTTACCCAGAATCCATAAAATAAAGCTTTTAATATAAGTTTTTTACGGTTTAGTGCGATATTTTCGTGCCATTTGGGCCGATAATGACCAAATGGGTGGGGCTACAACGTTCATATTATACATGGACATTAAGGTCATGGTGATGTAGTACCTTTTGAAAGAAAAAGTTGGAAAAGTTAGCCAGAATTCATAGAAATAAAGATTTTAATGTAAGTTTTTTACGGTAAATAATAACATTTGACAAGTGGCCTAGGGCCTAACAATGAAACTGGCAACAATCACCTACAATGCATAGGCAGTAAGCAAAACACTTGTAAAAGTAAAGATATCCCGCAAACTAAAAACTTAAAAAAAGCTATCCACAACGCGGCGGGACTTACGTTTCCTAGTTTAGGTACATGACACACAAAGATACAGGAATATGACATGAAAAGAGAAAGGATGGTTGGGGAACAAATATCACAGCCATACCAACACAAACAGTCTATTAACTGAACTAATTATGTCTGCTATCTCACCCCACCCTCGAGAAAAATTAAACAATTGAATAAACGTAATCAATCAGCTACGTGCTGTCGCAAAATTAATTATCTACAAGTTATTTATCAATCAAATATCCGAAGCTTTCGTCCAACCAGATGCCTTCCATCTAACCGTGGTTCAACTTTGTATCTGTCCACAAAAAATTATTCTCTCGTTGAGATAAAATCAAAGTCAAAATTCTTAATCAAGTTTTACAATTGTAAATTGCACAAGGAAAATCTTTCCAATTATCAACAGAAAATTAAGTGTCACAAGTTATGATTGCGATCAAAATTATTCAGCATTGCTGTTGTTTAAACATAGGTAAAATAACAATACAGAAATCAGCTAATAGAAAACAAAGGTATGATATGATGATACAAAATGAATATGTAGTAACTATAGTACTGTCCGGTCTTACATGGAAAACCGCCCTCTCTCCGCCTTAAAACTAAGTCAAATTCAATTAGGTGTAGTATTCCGCTAGACTAGATTTAATTTTGTTCACCAATTTAGTATGTTCACTACTCGCTGTACTAAGTTTTCATGTACAAAAATTTCCAAAACCATCAAATACCCGGGTAAAAAGGTATTGACTTCCTAATTCCAGTTGGGCGAGTTCTCAACTTGTTTTATAAATTATTGAACCATTCCAATTTGCGGTTTACTAAACAAACCCAAGCTGTCCAAATGCAGCTTCTACACTTGCTGTGTATCACAGCTCTCACTCTCTATATCTAATGCTAAACAGGCCCAACTGCACTAGTGAATACTACTTATATTGAAACAACAATACGATAAAAAAAATACATCGATTATTGTTTACATAACGTCAAAAACTAAGAAAAGGTTATAAAAAAAATGTATTACACTGCATACCTAATACAAGTCCTGCAGCCAAGCAACGACGTTTCCCCACTCACTAATTACACATGAAAAAAAAAACAAGTTAAATAAGCATGATTAAAAAATGTTGATTAATGATAAGGTTGGTTAATTATATTGGTTCAGTAATACAATCTCCTAGTCTTATTGATAAGCCATCCACGGAAACTGTACCACTAAACCTGTCAGTGTAATGTTTTGTATTTAAATTGTGACAAAGTTGTTATGTAGTAACAAATAAGTCCGCCAAAAATTGAAATTGAAAAACATTTGAACTATCCACGGTTCAATCCCCCATCCTCATCTAAGTCTCTGTTCAGTATGATTTAAATTATAAAATTTATTGTTAGGCTCTATCCAATATCACCAAAAGTCAAATTATTATTTTAAAAATTATTATTAAAATTTACTAATCCAAAATGGTCAAAACAAAATATGGTAGGGCCTAATACACAAAGTTGCAAAAACAAGGTAACGTCAAGTTCAAGTTTAAATTCACTGTTCAAAATATCTCAAATAAATTTTTAAAATTGTTTGGTCAAATTCCATCGAAGTTTGGTTCAAATCCAGAAATATGTCAAGTATTATTTTATTATCGAGCTTACTCGAACAAATTTTTTTATTATTATTTTAAATCCTATGTCAAATCCTAGTTTGATTTATTGGATGAGCTTTAGCGAGCGTAGCGAGCGAAGCGAAAGATTCCATTTCACTACACTGGAGAAAAAAATCCGGAATGTTTTTTTTTTTCTTTTTTTTTTTTTGTATTTTTGTGTGTCTGTGAACACGATTCCGGCTAAACCAATACTCCAATTGCGATGAAATTTTATGGAGGTCTATGAAATCTCTGAACGAAGAACTGCACGGGGGAAAAATCGATCGAAAAATTATTTCTCATGAAATGCAATTTTACGATTTTTTCGATTTTTAACAAAATTCTTCGATTTATAACACCTGCATGCTTTGTCCGATTGTAATAATTTTTTCACACAACTTATTTATGAATTGATATATTCGTGTGAATTTTGAGCGTTATCGAAAGATAAATTCTTAAAAAATCGCAATTTTGGATTTTGTTTGATTTCAAATTTCTTTGGCTTATAGCACCTACATGCTTTATCCGATCGTAATGATTTTTTCACAGAACCTTAATTTCATGAATTATATATATTCGTGTGAAATCTGAGCGCGATAGAAAAATTATTTGTTATGAAATTCGAAATTTTACGATTTTTTTCTTTTTTTAAATTACGAATAATTAAAAAAAAAAAATTAAAGTTTATTTTTTATTTAATTTAAATTTATTTTTAAAAAAATCAACTAAGTAATGATTTTTTCACAGTCCCAACAGAAAATCCGCATAACACTTAACAACTCAATGCACCAATTACGCTCATCCAACAACGCGGCGGGACTTAAGCGTTTCCTAGTTAAAAATAGTTGTAAGTTAAACAACGTTCATTTCAAAATTATTTCAAATTCAATCCACGTAGTAGTAGGTTCCCATCTGATTTTATAAAATTCCCAAATTATTTTTCAAAAACACAATAGTTCACATCCCAGTTCAAGTTCAAGGTCACGTTCCATTTACAGTTCAACGTATAAATTCACGTTAAGTTTTAAATTTTAAATTCAAAGTGAGGTTATGTTCCAACAAAAATTGCAAAAAGTTCCAAGCAAAGTTCAAGAAGTTTATTCATAAAATAGTTCAATGTCTCCACGTTGTCAAGTTATGTTTTATTAATTAAAATAAAAATTCACTTCGTTAAATTCACTATCTCTCAGTTCACTATCTCATCTCTCGCTATCATCTCTCACTGTCCTATCCCATCCTATTGCTAACGTTAAATACCAGATTATTGTGACTCCCGAGTTAATAACTTCTATTATTTCCACTTCAACTTTACTTAATTCTAAGTTCGCATCACCTAGACCACCAAAAAACTTCAACTTTATTCACTCGTTCTATCCCATATAAAATTCAACTTAACCAACATCGTTACTTACGTCCACATAAAACACCCACATAAAATTCAACTTAACCAACATCATCACTTACATTATCAACTTCAACTTCATCAACTTCATCACTTACGTTCACATTAACTACCACATTATTATTATTATTATTATTATTATAAACATTAACTCGAGACCACCTTTCAATCTAGTATTTAACTTCACCCTCTTATCATCATCTAACACTCCACTATCTGTTTCTGTTTCACTTCTCTCTAGCCTTACTTTATTTCACTGAAAGCTCTCAAATTTACTATTTATTTCTAGTTTCTATTTTTAAATTTTACATGTTTGTTTAGTTTATAAAATAAGTTGGTTGTCAAGTTTAAATTAAATTCAACTTCAGAGTTCCAAGTTCACTTTCAACGTTTCAACATTTCAACTACTATCTAACTACAATCTAACTAAAATCTACTTTTATACAAGTCCAAACTAGGTTTAAATTATTTTAGTATAAAAAGTAAGTTTATTTTTAATGTTTGAAAAACAAATCCAATATTAGCTAATTTTAACTTCAAAAAGTTTTAATGTTATAAAAATGTGAGGTTATATTTTGTTTGGGTGTGACAACACATAGTATGTGTGTGACAAAACAAGTTGTGTGTGACAATGCACAAGTTTAGTGTGACAACCTAAGTTGTGTAATAATATTTGAGAGTGACTGTACTCATTGCCACAGTGGGTGAAGATTTGTTTATCTTATCTAAGTAAAGTCATTAATTTTTATTGCTTTTAGCAGCTCGACTGGAGTGTCATCTGTCTGTGGAGGCTGGCCACTATGCATCCATTGTTTATGTTATTTTAAGTCAAGGTCAAGTTTTATAACAGCTGGTTGAAATCTATTCCATACTCTTTCTATTTTATAAACTGGTAGGTTTTAAAATGTTTGTAATTTAATTTAGGCCTACTGTGTTCTTCTACTGGTAGGTTTTAATCCCCTCAAAGCTCCTTGTTACTTTTGGTTCTCTATTCATTCTGGTTTAACATTATTCAAGATTTATTTTATTTTTAGTCCACATTAAAATAAATTCAAAGTTATTATTTAAAATTCACAATTTTATTTTATCCCAATTTATATTCTAAGTAGCAGTCAAGTTTAGTTCATAAATTGTTGGTTATTAAGTTTATGTTATTTGAAGTACATATGTATACATATGTATGTACCCTAGTGTTGACACCTGGGTGTCCTAACCTCCTACCGGTCTACATTTTAATCATTTAATTTTAGAATTCTTCCCTTTTTCACTCTCATACTTTCTGATTTTTGCTGAAGGCTTATTTTTCCAACGCTCCCTTCTCTTGTATAGTTCAGTAAGTTTTTCAATTTTCCCAAACCATCTGTCATTGATTTTAATCTTATCTCTCTGTTTTACAAAGTCCCATTTATCCTGACCAAAATATTTTAAGTTTAAGTTACGCTTGTTTTTTTATTTAAATTTTGTTTACGCATTAAGTAGGCCTCAATCCCCTCATCTCTCACTATCAATAACTCATTTCTCACTGGTTCGATTCTCACTCCATTATCGTCAACTACTAAATTATTTATGTATTCCGGGTTAAAAATTTCTTTTATTTCCACTTCCACTTTAACTTTATTATTATTATTTTTAACACAATTTTCACCTTCACTTCCGTTTTCATTTTTAGGTTCTCCGTTTTCTCTCATATCAACGTCACTTCTACGTAGATTTACATTATCAACGTCACTTCCACTATCAACTTTAACTTTGTTTATCACTTTATCAACGTTTTCACTTACATCACTTACGTCACAACTAAATTCAACTTTATTAACTCGGTTTCTCCCATTATCAACTTCATCACTAACTGTCATATTGTTAGCCCTATCTCGCCCTACACTTTCACTATCATTATCACTTACACTAAGGTTTAACTCAACGACATCATTATTATTATTATTAATTAACCCGGAAACATCAATATCTCTAGCATTCTCCAATAACCCAACATTTTTATCATCACACACTGCAACATCTGTTTCTGTTTCATCTCTCTCTACGCCTACTTTATCTGCTTTCAATTTTGATTCACGTTCTATCCGATCTGCTCTACGTTCCTCGTATCTTTTATCAATTTTTCCACTCAGCTCGGTTATTATTTTATTTATGTCGGTTCTTAAGTCAGTAATATCTGATTTCATTTGTTTGTTTCCCTCATCGATCTTTGAATTTAGTTTTAGATTATCTGCTTTGAGATCTGCGTTTCCCTTATCCATTTTTGAATTTATTCCGGCGATATCAGTTTTGAGATCTGCTTTGAGTTCCGCGTTTCCCTTATCTATGTGTTTCATAAGTGTAGTTAACAATAAATTTTCTTTTACTTCGCTAGACTCACTGTGTTGTTGGTTAATGCCTGCAGTACCTGTAGAAGTAGTTCTAGGTCCAGGCTTAGGTGTGATCTCGTTAGGCCTTGTGATTTCCATCACTGGTCTAGGAGATTCTAGGCCTAGGTGAGTGGATCAGCAAGTGGGTTTCCTGGGTTTGTGAGTGGGTTGTGGACCTCTGGAGTATCCATGATCTCTGGTGTCGTGTCACTAGTAACATTATTAAATTGTGTATTATTCTCACTCTCAGAATTATAACCTTCCTCCTCGTTGGCATCCATTATATAAAATTTTAATTTTCAAAACAAAATAAAATGGGGTCGTGAACAAGTTCTAAAGTTAGGCTTATGCCTATTTTAATATTAATAAGGCCCCTAGTTGGGCGCCAATGTAACTAAAATCACCCTCTCCACACAACAAATAAAAACACAACAATGACAAAAACAAAATATTTAAATTAATTAACACATTTACCTGATCTTCCTTCAGTCAGGCTGGGTTTTATGCTGGGCGCCACTCGGTTATAGAGACACGAGAACTCTTATCTTTTGATTTTTAAATTTAAATGAAGATAAAACAAGGAAATATTATAATGGATGTGCCAACAGGAGCCAAGGTTCTAAAATATTATAACTACAAATTTTTATGATCAGCAAGTCTGAGTGACTTTAATGAGGACAGTGTTTAGTCCCAGATGCAATTACAGAACATTATGGCAATTATTATGTCCCGCTTTCAACACAAAAATCAAGATAAATTACACAAATTACACAAAAATTACACAAATGTCAAAATGCCTTTTATAATAATGATATTGGTTATTGGTTACTACTTCTCAATACGTTTTCTGAAGAATTTCAGCAATTCTAGTCTTTTGTTAAAAGTCAATGTTTTTGGTACCAATGATAGCCTATGCTTGGATTTTCGTTTCCTATGCAAATTATGTCGTGAAAATAATATAAGTGCACTGTTACGTTACGTGATCACGCTTTCCAATGTAGTTGCCCCTAGTTAGGCCAAGAAGTAGACTCGTCTGTAGTCCACACGTAGCCCTGGGTAGGCCTAAAGGTAGGCTCTGGGTAGGCCTAGGCAGGGTCCACTAGATACTTATGCTAAGCTGCTGTAAGTAGTAGTAGTAGTAGTAGTAGTAGTAGGTTTTATTTCCAATACAAATGTTACATTGTAGTTGACCCATCTAATCCTCTGTAGAGGATTATTACAATAGGGTATTTGGAAAAATGTTTAAATATACAGTTAAATAAATAAATAGATTACCATAGTAGGCTATATAAATAAACTAAGAATATAATACAATAAAAAAAAAAAAAAAAAGGTACGATTAATATTACACTTAAATTTGAATTAGAGATAAATAAATATATTTTAAAATCCATAGGCCCCTAGTCACTAGTGCACTTGGTTGTAACCTGGACATATTGAATTTTTTATTGCAGTAGTATCTCTCTCTAGCTGGGTCTTCTCACCTGATCTAAACAAACCGCCATCTTATATCCCTGCGTGTGTTTTAAAAATAATCTGGAGCGCTCCGAACACGCTCTGTAATATTATCCGTAGCAGAATGTGATATGTTTTTGTTTTGTTTTGACAGATCATGGACAGCAAAGATTGGGCATTGTGGATTATTATCAATATTATCATTGATATTAGGCCTACCTTTGTGTCTAAAATGTAGTTACAACTCCACGATAAAAGATTGTATGTGCATAAGCCTAGGCTAGGCCCTCGTCTTTGTGTGGTTTTTTCATAGACAATGCCTAGACCTTGTAGAAGTCGTCGTAGGCCTAGAGCTTAGGTCTCGCGTTCTTAGGCCTAGGTCTTGGCCCTAGAAATATCAGATTCAAGTTCAAGCTTGCCTCATGAGGTTTTGGTTTATAGGCCTACATGGTGCAAGTACGGCTTGGACTCATCTTTATCTTACCAACCACATCATCAATGCTAATAGGCCTTGCATGCCTACCGGTATCTGGACAGTTTGCCTCGGGTCCTAATATCCATTATGCAAATGAAAATTGACATATGAAGCTGAAAGATATGAAAATTATGTACCTGCTAATATAAGAATTAAAGATTTTATAAGTGGTAGCCTATTTGTGTATTTATTGCATTCAAATGTACAACCGACTTCTGAAATTGACGTCCAGCTGCAGTCTGCTATTTGTTTACAAAATCTCTGTAAGGTCCATTGGATAATGTGTCCGCGCACTCAGTAGACACATTATCAAGCAGGCCTTGACTTAGGGAACTAAGATGGCGCTTATACATTGTGGAAGTACAAGCGAAGACCCACCTTAAGGTGGGATTTCAGTTGCGGATCGCGCGGCGTGGCGTGGCGCGGATCTAGTTTTCAGCCAATCAGCGGGCTCCATTTCTGATCCGAGGATTCGGTGGATTCAGATCCGTGACTTTGAAAATATTCAATATTTTGTCCGACGATATCCACGGTCCGCGGATGCAGCCAATAGGAATTCAGGAAATCTGATGTGTAAGAAGTGAACAACATAACCTAAATCCATGACATTTGTCCCGAATGAAGTGATTCTTCATACAGAAAGACTTGATTCAAAAGGAAATGTTATGTTATATGTTTTAAATTTTGCAAAGTAATTTAAAAATAGCTTTTCCCATGTAATAAGTTATTGTGTGATTAAAATAAAAGGTAGGAATATTTGGGAAATCCGCGGATGGCTCCGCCATGGGTATCCACAGGTGAAATCGAAAATAGTAAAAATCCACGCCTCGCTGCGCCACGCCGCGCCGCGCACATCCACAACTGAAATCCCACCTTGACTTTGAAAATATTCAATATTTTGTCCGACGATATCCACGGTCCGCGGATTCAGCCAATAGGAATTCAGGAAATCTGATGTGTAAGAAGTGAACAACATAACCTAAATCCATGACATTTGTCCCGAATGAAGTGATTCTTCATACAGAAAGACTTGATTCAAAAGGAAATGTTATGTTATATGTTTTAAATTATGCAAAGTAATTTAAAAATAGCTTTTCCCATGTAATAAGTTATTGTGTGATTAAAATAAAAGGTAGGAAGTGGACCCTGGGCCTAGGCTAGTATTCAGGTGCCAATGGCTGCCCGACGTTCTGGCGAAGTAGGCCCTATGTAGGCCTAGTGGAATCAGATGACACCAGTAGATTGTTGGCCTAGGCTAGGCCTCTCGTAGTTGGAAAACCCCAATTCCAGATCCAAAAGTAGGCTGCAAGTAGACCGAACACCCAGGTAGGTGCGTCCTCCCCCGAGGACAAAGGAAAATCTCCAGCTCCTTCCTCACACAAACGTGCGCTAGCTGTCCCAAGATCGAAGTGAAGCGAAGTGTTTTTCCAAAGTTTGCGATCTGTTCTAGAAAGATCCTTCCTGATCTCCTATTGGTTGAAAAATTTGCAAGTCACAATTTACGGCGTAGGTGATGACGTATGTTGTTGAGTGCGTTTGCACTTGCGGCACGTGTGACCTTATGGAAAATTACCACGAAAATAATATTCCGCACATCAGAAATAATGTTTTTGTCCACTATCAGCTGCCTGAGTTGGCAATGCGTACCAAGCACAACCAACTGTTGCACTTAAATGTTTGGTTGGCGGTGGCATATCATCCGCATGGCGGTGCATTGGCGCGCAGTTTGAAATACAAATTCACGTAGAAGTTTGACAATATTAATTATACATTTTTAAAAGAAATCGTTAATGTTATTATTTAAAGGCAATTAATTATTCAAAACAATTATACAATTTAAAAGGCGGGAAACAAATATTATTTAAATATCTTTTAATTGTCTTATATCAGACCAAAAGGTTACAACGTAGTAATCCTGGTTATGCGTAGTTAACACTTCCTGAAGATTGCTAAGGTAATCACTGTGATCGGCCCAGTATGGGTTACAGTTCACTATACACTCCGCTAATTACTGTCTTTGTTTCTGAAGAGACGGTCGGCACTTGAGGTCGTCCTTTTAATTGAGGTAATTGCAATCAATAAGAGTTAATGATTGTTATTTGCGTACGGTGATTGTCTTTGATGAAGATCTTATTAAGATATCGCTCTTGCGGGATGATTTGGCGCGACCTACTGTCGGTGAGCCTGCGTCCCTCGCGACACCCCCCATACTACAACCCAGACGGATGTCTATCGTCGACTTACTTTCCTTTCATAGGACCTTGTTGACATCAATTATCTTTTTTCTGAACTACGTAGCCTTGCAGTGTTTTCCATTTAACCCCGGCCTCGAGATGCTTCGACTACCTTGAAATCAGCCTAGAATTTAGAGATGCTTCTCCAGCTCGCATCTAGTCTTGTAACGCATCAATATTAATCACAATTAATATTGATTCATAATTGAAAATACTACTTGATTAGTTAATAAGTCATTTAAGAATTTATTCATCCTAATTATAATGGCCATATCGTAATTGGTCAGTATGCAAAGTGGCTAATGTCTAAACGGTCAGTATGCAAAGTGGTTAATGTCTAATTGGTCAGTATGCAAAGTGGTTAATGTCTAATTGGTCAGTATGCAAAGTGGTTAATGTCTAATTGGTCAGTATGCAAAGTGGCTAATGTCTAAACGGTCAGTATGCTAAACTACTTGCAGTTGATATGCAAAGCAGCTCCTAAACTGTTGATATGCAAATATAAATGAATAAAAAATGAGAAGGGGGTAGGCCACCCCTGTCGCGACAATAGTTTTCTTTACAATAATAAAAAATGCAATAAACTAATAGTTACAATTTTTTAACCCCCCTCCCAAAAAAAAAAAAAAATCCTGCGTGCGCCACTGTAGTTTCAAATTAGTTTCTGCATCTATGTAATTAGATTTATTTAGTTGTCCTCCTTTAGTCAGTTTTTATCACCGCCGTCTGGATGTATGTAAGATACAAATCAAGGTCTGCTTGATTCTCCTAGCGGAGAGTCGGTGTACCGACGAACCTAGAAGGTTAGGTCATCGCAGTCCGTTCCAATCACGTTTCTAATGGGCGGCCATGTTGTCTCCGGCTAGAGCAATTTCGGCGCGAATTCAAAACACAATGCACAGTCTTGCGAGGCGCCGTGTCATATGCATATCCCAAAGACATGCGATCATATTATTGGTTTATTATTAATAATTTGAATCCAATTAGGATTATAAAACTTTATTATTATTATTATTATTATTTTTATTATTATTATTATTATTATTATTATTATTATTATTATTATTATTAAATCAAACGTGTTATGAGTTTCGGGTTAAATAACGGCGAAATAACCCGAAACTCATACACGTTTGATTAATATTAACGGGCCGCGAAAGTTTAAAATGTGAATTAATTATTATTATTATTATTATTATTATTATTATTATTATTGTTATTGTCCTTTGAAAAAAATATTTTAAATAAAATTGAATTATTATTATTATTGTTATTATTATTATTATTATTATTATTATAATTATTATTATTATTATTATTATTATTGTTATTATTGTTATTATTACATAATAAAAATATTATGAAAAATTATCAAAACTTTTTCACAGAATAATAATATGCAAATCTAAATTCATAAAAAAACAGTGTAAGAAGTGAACATATGGCTGAATCAAAAAGTGAATCAGTGATTTGTCGTTAGAATTAATTAATTAGAGATTATATAGGAAAGCATTCATTTAAATTTAAATAAACTCTAAATATTACATTTTATTAAATTTAAAATAAACATGTATTCACTGTCAAACTTAACATCTTATTTGCAAGGAGAGAGATTTTTATTCAATATATACCAGGGTTGTTACGATGGATCCCAGGGCTGTTTTTTCAGAAATATTCTCCAATTAGAGTTAGGAATCAAGGAAACAAGGTATGATTTTGGATCTAGGTAAAAGACATAGGTAGGCGTAGGCCTATACTTAGAAATATAAATAATATGGACTACTTGTTGATGAAATATTAATTTAATCACACTACTTGACCCTGATAAAAAATCTTGTCTGTTTTAGTCTATTCTTATAAGTAAGTTGACAAGAACAGACAAGAACACTTTTTGACTAGAAACCAACAAGAATTATTTAACAAGAATGGACAAAAATACACTAGATAGCACAAGTGACAAGATTAGACAAGAACCAACATGACAAGAACCAAGAAGATCACACTAAACTACACAAGTACTTGTCAATGACAAGAATAGGGTAGTTCACACTAAAGAAGATTAAACAAGAATAGACAAAATCACACAAGAGCGTATTTTAACAAGAATAGACTAGTTAAGACTATGACAAGAACCAAGAAGATCACACAAAACTACACAAGTACTTGTCAATGACAAGAATAGGGTATTTCACACTAAAGATCCCCATCGGGGTTCGAACCCGAGTCTCCCACTTTCCGGGTGGACGCCTTAGCCAACTAGACCACCGAGACGGTAACTATTTAACTTCTGTATTGTGTGTATTGTGTTCTGTAGTGTTATTAGTATTCAGTCTTCTGACTTATGTATATGTATGTATGCACCAAAATGTAAAAACTAAAGGATCATGCAATACATTTAAAACCCATTTTATATACCATTCATTGTTATATCGTGATATGTACAACGCATTTTAACATTAATATGTATAATACCAATAAATACTGAATACTGAAATCACTAAAATTGTCAGTATGTGTCAGTGTGGGTTGAAGTGTTGTGAAATTTATGTGCGGACATCATGAGGTAGTGTCCGTTTCAATCACCAATCGATCTTTATTTTAAACATGAATTTAGTTTATGAACTACAATATATAATATAATATACCTTTAATATGTGTGTAGAAGTAGAGTTAAAATGATAGTCGTACATATGTGATTCATCAAACTTCTTCTTTCTTCTTCTTGAGACATCTTCCGTTTCATGGATGTTTGTACAAAATTCGAAAAAAAAATTATAACAATAACTTATGCTGAGAAGTTTATTTTGTAATTAATTCAAAATGCGTTCCTCGAAATAATTAATTTAATTAATGGGAAATTAATAAATATATTTAACTTGCCTGTTAGGTAATGTGTTAGCCTATATTCTGTTACTTGACCCCCAAGACTAAATAGAGGCTTGTTTCCATTCCGTCTTAGAACTAATGTTCATACAAAATATACGTAGCTCCTATTTTTGTCATTCTGAAAACCTTACATCGTTCATAATGAAGAATATTTTATATCTATTTTTTGTCAAAGGCACTTTGCATGTTACAGAGATTTCGATGCTGCACAGTAACCTCGGCATCTCAGTAGTAGTAGCATTGAGTATATAACCATCCTTTACTCAAAGGTAGTAGGCTACATGACATATTAGAATTGAATTGGAACGTTTTACTTAGGACTTTTCGTCGTTCGTCAGGTGACAGTATGATATATTTCGTCTCAAAGCATGATCTGGATGGTACCACATAGAAGGTCCTCCAACAAGCTACAGTCAAAATTTTCAAATAAAAATGATTGGAAAATCCCGCAAATCTAATAACTGTACATATTTATTATTATCCTTCCTTCAACGTGAGTACGTAGACCACTCGCACCGAGAGGACTATAAAGTCTTGGTTTTATGGCACTCACAGTCTACAATGATACCATAAGGCCAAGGGTGAATATTTACAATGTGTTTTAAATAGCTAGGTACCCAAAACAATGAAGTACACAATCATTCCGACTCCTGCATTACGGTATGAGCATAATTAAAAAATAATACAAAGAAAATAACAGCAACACGCGTTGTAATAACTAGGAAGCTTCGTTAACGCTTTTTCCAGTCGAGGTTGATGGATGAGCTTTTTTTGTTGACTATTTCTGTGCTATGATTACTAAAAAATCTCTAGGAACACATTGTGATTTTTGTCAAGTTTCTGTAGTTACTTGTTATTATTAGGTACTAATTATTATTATACACCAATAAAAGGCTTATATTAAAACCTTTATTTCTATGATGTCAGCACAACTTTTTCAACTTTTTCTTTCAAAAGGCACTACTTCACTATAATCTCAATATCCATGTAAAATATGAAAGTTGGAGCCACACCCGTTTGGTTAGAATCGGCCTAAATATCACAAAAATATCATTTAACAAATTGAGTAAAAAATCGTAAAAGTACAATTTCTACAAGAAATATTTCTTAGATTGTCCCTAAAATAATAACATATCTAAGTTTCGTGATTTCAAACGTTCCTTTAAAGTCTCATTAAAGGGGCTATTAACTCAAAAAATATATTTTTTAGCACATGATCTATAGCACAATACTACACTAAACTGACAGTTTAAAAAATTATATCTTGTAACTGTGATTTAACACGAATGTTTCAACTTTTTTTATCCAGAAATTTACGAAAATTGGTGTTTTGGGAAATTTCTTAAATCGGCTTTAACCTGCTTCTTTTTTGGTCCACATAGATACTAGAGCATAGTACCATAAATCTGAAATGCCCATTTTTTACATCGTGTCTTGAAACTGTGCCCAAATATACCCTAAAACACGCAAAAATATGCATTCCAAAATCACACCCTATCTTGGTAATTAGCATATTTTGACCAAACTACTTGCCCAAATTACAAAACAAAATATAGAGAATTTACAGAAAAGGCTGTAGAGTACGTCAATAATGGCCAATATTTTTTTGGATCAAAATCCTCCAAGGACACGGGCATAAAGATCGTCCCCATATTTATTCTTATGGGAGATTTTTGCCGATGGGACCTAGCTCGGAAAATATCATGTTTGACAATTTTTTGGGAGGTCATGGTGGCCCCAATTTTTTTCTGTAAATTGCAAAATTCATTACTATAGTTAGCCTGAATGAAATATTTTTTTTAGTTTAGAGGTTAAACACCCCTTTAAGATCGGAGTAGCCGTTTGCCCAGTAGCGGACCAAATATCACGAAAATATCGCATTAAAAATCCAAAAAAATCCAAAGAAATATTTCGTCGATTGTACCCATAAACGTGTCAAGTCTAAGTTCAGAGATTTCGAAGGTCCATTCCAATTTTCATAAAGTTCGGATATGCCGTTTGTTGCCCGGTAGAGAGCGAACAAACAGACAAAAAAACACCCGACCTATTTTTCTCGGGGTAAGTGAAATTGAAGTCTTCGCTTCGCTCATCTAAATACCCGCAACACGTAAAATTAGAGTGGAGGGCAGCAAGCAACATTACCAAGAAGATTATTTTTAGCGTTTTTTTTTCAGAGTTCGTTTGCACAAATCCCCGTAACACGATACGACACTCAGGGGGTGGAAAACCTTCTCAAGCCCATTAGTTCAATAAATGAAGGTATCGTTCTCGCTCAGACAGTGTAAACTTCCTGGGTCTAATATGACGAGACACTTGACGGGTCCAAGCACATAAAAAAGTATCTTCTAAAAAACAGTGGTGCTTTATGCTCCGTAAACAAAAGGCAAAACGTACCCACACATTCTCAAAATGGTTTTTTTTTTGCCCTATTCATTCCCACTTAATGTATGGAATTCTTTTTTGGGGTTTGCGCCCAATCAGTTTAAAGAAATTCTTCTACAAAAAGGGGCAGTATATTATTGCGGGATTTAAAAGCGAACATCAGCAGAGAATATTTCTCCAAATTAGGTATCCCCACTCTTAAAAATTTTTTCGATACAAGTGCTTCCATTTTTTCCTGATAATGCAAAAAATCCCCCTCGAAACTCCACTGCCCCATATTTACCTCAAGCCCCAATACAATTCAAATTACACACATAACTCAAGAAAAATTTTCAAAAGGACCCATGTATTTACCCTCAATAATATTCAACAATTGCCCCTCCATGTTATAAATACCGAAAATGATACTAGTTTTAAAAACAAAACTTAAGGTTTCCCTACAGGAAAATATCTTTTCACTTAAAGTTACCTTAATTATTCCCATTCATTACGTCACCCACAAGATCAAATGTACCAACAATAATCAATCACTAATGCTAATTACTAAAAACTTACCATGGTACCAGGGATTAATTTATTCTTATATTACTTATATTATTATTAATATCTTTTACTGCATATTACTTTAATTTTTTTTTTTTACATTGCCTAATTTATCTGTTGAAAAACAATTATGATGAAAAACTAGCTAAGTTTTCACACTCTCTCTCTCTGAAAATATATCTTCCCCTAAAATGTAGATCAAAGTGAATAAATAAACTAAACTAAACATAATTATTTAAAAAAAAAGAAACGACGGTGAGACACAGTTTTCAAAAAATAGATCAGATTTTACCTCAATATCGTTAAAAAAGGTTTTCGCGCCTTGTCTCGGCAAATATTGCATATTCCCAAAAATATTTTTAATGAACTCTAGTAGTATTTTACGCTCGTTGGGTTTCAACTTTTAATACGTCATGCTTTGTTAGTTGCTTCCCAGTCCCCGCTCATTGGTGTTCATCTTTAAATTTGGGGGACAGATTTTTTTTTTAAAATTATAAAACGCTTTTCATGGAAGAGAAACGGCCTACCTCCGGAATTCCTACTTTAAAAAATAATTGGCCCGAGACGTTTTTCACAAAAGAAAAAATTTCCTTGATTATTCCAAAACCCAAAAAGCTAAGAGATTTTGAGGTCCCTGAAACTTTTTTTGTTTTGCCGTGTTTTAAAAATTTGTTTTCAAAACGTTAAATTATGAACCATCATCAGGCTCTTTCCCTTTTAGTTTTAGCTACCCCTCCCCCATTTAACTTCCTGTTTTTTGACTTCAAAATATCTCAAGGATTATTTTTTTACCCCTGATTTTTTGGGGGTGGGGGGTGCCTTTCTAAATATATTCCCTTTTTGGGGACTATATGTACAACACCCCGAGTGTAAAATTAATTATGAGCAATTTAGTTTTAAATTGAAGAAACACTGTCTTTCCCCAGGGAAAAATTATAACTGGAGAAACAGTCTAATCGTTGAGTGAATATTATATATTTTTCACTAAACGGTCAATGGTGCACGATCTTTTTTGTCAGGCGGTACAAATACAGTTTTGGCCGGGCAATAAAATTCGTGCATAAAACGTAATGTAAAAAAAAACTTTCCCTTTGTATTAGAATGGAAGACAAGGTGTATTGTATAAATTTAAAAACTAAAAACCTTTGCTAAACATTTAATTTTGCCTCGTGTTTTGGGCTATAATCCAAACATTGTAATCAACGGTTGTTTGGGCGTTGGGGTGTTCCAGACTAAAAAAAACAACATTTGCTGGTGTTTTAAAGCCCCTCTTTTTTTCAGCAACTTTTGTTGACTTTTCTTTTTAAAATTTTGTTAAAAAATCGCAAATAACCATATTAAATCAACATGTTTACTTTTTAAAAAACAACCAGAAACCCCTAGAATTTTAAAGACTTTCTCCTCGTTATTTTAAGATTTCAAAGATCCCGGGTTGGGGCCCTTGCGATTGGTTGGGGACGTATGCTTGTTTTGGTACACCGCCGTCAAGAATTCTTCGCGATCGTGTACCAGAGTCGAAAGGAAAAGCCCGTTTCGGACTATTTTCCGAGAAAAGAAAAAAATTTTATTTGACAGTGACTATACTAAATCAAAATCCATCTTCTTTTTTGTCCCCTGGGAAAGGCCCCAAATACAGCGTTCTCAAGATATTAGATCGTAAACAAGTTTACTTAAATCTCAACCGGGGGGTTAAAAAATTCAATCAAGTGCAAAAAAAACTTACACCAAACTTTTTTAAATCACTTTGTGTTAGGGGTTTTTGATAGCAGTGTTTAGAATAAAAAATTTTGTTAAGTATTTGAAAAAACGAAATTTAAAGCTGTAAAAAAATTTACAAAAATTTTTCCCGACAGAATTGCTTTTAAATGGGTAGGTAAAAATAATAAAATAATAATATAGGTAATAGGACATGCTATGAAATAAAAAGTTTTCCAATACTGTAGGCTTTTGTTTTGGTTTTTTTAAAGTTCCTCTGCTTAAAGAGGAATCGTTTTTAGAAAAATTCCCATTCCCCAAAAACAACAACAAAACCCAAACAACAAAAAACAACAATAGTAAAATAATAGCAAAATAATAAAATAATAAAAATAATAATAAAAAAATTAAAAATAAAATAATCAATAATCTAAAAAATAATAATAATAATAATAGCTCCGATAGCCAGTTGGTAAGCTCGGTTCAAAAAAGCCGAAGGTTTCTGGGTTCGTCCATCGGGAAAAACTTTTACGAAAATTGTATCTTCACTAATTGGTTCTCAAAGCGGGCTTATGCTTAAAAACTTCTGTTATTTTATTGGGGTTTTGGGGGGGGGGGGAAAGGGGGGGGGGGGGGTTAAAATTGCTATGTGGTTGTGATGGCTCTTTTTTTTGTTTTTTGTTTTGGGTAAAAATTCATATATATATATAGTTAGTATTAGACAGAAATTAAAAAGTGACTACAATACAAGTGTTTGACAAAATCAATTATTGGATTTCCCTTTTGGGCCTGTAATTTTTAGCCCTAAGTCAAAACCTTAAATTAATTTTATCTGGCAACATGGGGAGAGAGCAAAAAAGGGAAGGGAATGATTTTAATTTTTGTATTTTCCCCCTCCTCCTTTCCTCTCCCCCCACCCATTACTGAAAATTAGATTCTCCCCGCCTATAAGCAGAACCTTTTAAAAATATAAATTTTTAATTCATTATGTGAAACTTGCCCCGGGTAAACCCTTTTGGTTGCTAGGTATTTTGGAGTCTGCAGTTGTGAAGGAAAAAGGCCATTCCTTTTATTCGCGTTAACGAAGAAAAAGTTAGCCTAAGTCAGTTGGCGGGATTCGAACAGAAATCGCGCTTACTGCTTGAGCTTCAACTGTCGTTAATTTTATAATAATGTGAATTTTTCAATTTTTCCCTTTATACTGGATTGGATTTGTGTCTAAAAAAAGCGGACTGAAATAATATAGTTTAAAAAAAAACGCCATTGAATATTTCAAATTCTTGGCCCCCAATCATGTTTAACAGAACTAGAAAGATACTGTCCGGTCGAATAAATTACACGCTCGGCTAAGATGGCCCAATCGTTTACAAAAAGGTTTTATGTGGATTTCTCTTTAAAAACGCTCTTGTGTGATTTTGTCTATTTTGTTTAATCTTCTTTTAGGTGAACTCCCCTTTCTGTCATTGACATTAGTGCTTTTGTAGTTTTGGGGTGATCTTTTTGGGTTTTTGTCCTGTTGGATTGCTCTAAATTTTGTTACTCGCTATTTGTGTATTTTTGCCCCTTCTTGTTGAGCTATACAAAAAAATTCCTGAGTCGCCGGCCACCTGCACCAAACTATGTTGCTCGACGCATGCCGTGGTCTAAATCTCGCATCATTGCAAAGTTGCATTCGTCAGGCAAGCAGGCCGGGCAGGCTTTTGAGCCACAGCAATCTTCCAAGATTTTTTAAATTATAGCCCCGTTCCCTTGATTGTTTCTCTATTTCCTGTTTCAGGTTTTTTTCCAAAACAGAAAAATTTTGCGGGATTTTTTTGGGTTTATAAAAATAAGCCCCCCGTTTGTTTGATTGAAAGAAAAAACCCGTGGGACTGAGGAGAGCAACCACTGTTATTCATTAAAAAAAAAGTTTTAGATTTAATCTAGAAGCTTTGGTGAGCGAGAAGGGAAACATTGTCAATGATTATTAAAATTATTTTTCCAGATTGAATTTAAACCCGCCTTTAGGAGCAAAAACCCTTTATCTGATAGAGATTATCAAAAAAAAAACAGTTTCAGACCAAACTAGAAGCTTTGGTGAGGGAGAGAGCAAACATTGTCAATGATTATTAATTATTTTTCCCAATTTAATTCAAACCTGCCTTGCGAGAGCAAAACCCTGTTATCTAAAATTGTTAATCTAAACCAAAACCCTTTTTAGATTTAATCTAAAGCTTTGGTGAGCGAGAGAGCAAACATTGTCAAATTATTATTAATTATTTTTTTAGATTGAATTCAAACCTTGCCTTTAGGAGACAACCCCTTTTTTGTGAATTAATCTAAACAAAACGTTTCAGATTCAACTAGAAGCTTTGGTGAGCGAGAAAAGCAAACTTTCAACTGATTTAATTATTTTTTCAGATTGAATTCAAAATGCCTTTTACGAGAGCAAACCCCGTTATCTAAATTAGATTAATCTAAACCAAAACCGTTTCAGATTCAATCTAGAACTTTGGGGGAGCGAGAGAGCAAACATTTTCCCAAAGATTATTAATTATTTTTTAGATTTAATTCAAACCCGCTTGAGGAGCAACCACTGTTTTCTGTTTAATTAAACTAAAACCAAAACCGTTTCAGATTCAAAATAGAAGCTTTGGTGAGCGAGAGAGCAATTAAAAATTGTCAACTGATTTTTAATTATTTTTTCAGATTAATTTAAACCCCGCCTTTTGGAGAGCAAACCACAACCCTGTTATCTTTTTAGAGACTAATCTTAAACAAACAATTTCAGATTTTATTCTAGAAGCCTTGATGGTGATAGTGTAGCATTGCCAAACCCATTATTAATATGATTGTTTTAGATTGAAAGCAAACAAACAATTTAAGAGAGCCAAACACTGTTTTGATTGTTTGACTAATTTAAAAAAAACACTTTCGGATTTATTCTAAAGCCTTGTGATAAATAGCGAACTTTGCCAACTGATACCGGTAATAAATATAATTGTTTATTTCATATTGAATGAAAACAAAGCCAGAAACCCTGGAGCCTTTGGGGAAAAGAGTGAAAAATTGCCCACTGATTAGTTATTTGTTTATTTCAGTTCAATGAAAAACCATTTTTACCCGTTAATACCCAAAACCATTTTTTATTTCAGATTGAAGCAAAAGAGCCCTAGGAGAAATATTATAAACCCTTTTCATTGCACACTCTTTAATAAAACAAAATTGTTTCAGATTTTCCTTGGAGCGAGAGTAACATTACCCACTGAAATTAATAATACACTACCATGGTTTATTTCAGATTTAAAAGACAAAAAGACCAATGTTCCATTGCCAAAAAATATATTATAAAGTTTAAAAACATAACGTGACTTTTTACAGACATATCTGGCAGCCCTTTTGGGGGAGATGAAACTATCGTTACGCCCAAAAAGTCCTTAACCATATTAATGTTTGTTTTTTTCCCAGATTAAATGCAAAATTTGAAAAGGGAAAAGAGAGGGGACAAACGGATTATTACCCGATTCTCTCAAAAATTTCATTGATTTTTTCAGCTTTTAAAATTTCAAAAAAGCAGGATTGGGAAAGCAATCAAATTACCATTGTTACCTAATGGTTACAGTAATCATTGTTTAAAAAGCAAAGCAATTAGCTATAGGCCTACCATATTTTTTGCCTTTCTATTCTCATCTAGATTGGTTTTGCAAATCAGCTCTAGTAAGGATTTGTTGTATTAGTCTTGTCTATTCTCACTAAATTATGTTACTAGTCAAACCCCTTTTGTCGGATTGTTATATCTAGTCTTTTCTATTTTCATCTAATTTGTGTATTCCTGCAACCCGCTCTAGTAAGGTTAGTTGTTTTTGTTTGTCTATTCTCTCTAATTAGTGTATACAGTCAACCAGCTTTAGTCGGGGTTTGTTTTTATCTAGTCTTGTATATTCTATCTAGATTAGGATTCTAGTCAAAACCACTCTATAAAGGATTAGTTGTATTTTGGGCTTGTCATTCTCATCTAGATTAGTGTATCTAGTCAAGCAGCTTTAGTCAGATTTTTTATACCGAGTTTTTGTCTATTCTCATCTAGATTATGTATTCTAGTGAAGCCAGGTTTTGTAAAAGGGTTCATTGTATCTAGTCTTTCTATTCTCATCTAGATTAGTGTCTTCTAGTCTATACGGTTTATAAGGATTTGTTGTACTAGTCTTTCCATTCTATCAGATTAGTGTATTCTAGCAAGTCGGTTTTTGTAAAGGGTTTGTTGTATCTAGTCTTGCTCTTTTTACTTAGAATGGCTTTTTCTTGTCTTTTTTAACATGGGTCATAATAGAGTCGATCTTTTCTTTTTGTTACTGACATTCTTGTCCAATTTAGTCAAAATTTAACAAGTAAAGTTGACAAGAATTTTCATCAGGGGACCAAACTTCGAATTAAGTTCATTTCGAAATCTACCTACTAAAATAAAGAAAGAAAGAAAGAAATTGTATTTAGAATCTACCCACTCAGTTATGTCTGATTTTCATTTCAATATACTAGGAAAACGCTTGAGTCCCGCCGCGTTGTTGGATGAGCGTAATTGGTGCATTGAGCTGCCATGTGTTATGCGGATTTTCTGTTGTTCTGTGAAAAAATCATTACTAAGTTGATTTTTTTTAAATTAAATTGAATTGAATAAAAAATTAACTTAAATTTTAAATTATTTTATTGATCGTAATTTAAAAAAAGGAAAAAATCGTAACATTGAAATTTTCATAAGAAATAATTTTTCAATTACGCTCAAATTTCACAAGAGCATATAAATTCATAAAATTAAGGTTCTTTGAAAAAATAATTACAATCGGATAAAGCATGTTGGTGTTATAGGTCGAAGAAATTTTTAAAAAATCGAAAAAAATCGTAAAATTGCGATTTTCATGAGAAATAATTTTTCGATTGCGCTTAAAAAACGTGGCAGTTTCTTACTTCAGAGATTTCGAAGGCCTCCATAAAATTTCATCGCAAATCGGAGTATCGGTTTAGCCGGAATCGTGTTAACAGACAGAAAAAAATAAAGAAAGAAAGAAGGAAAAAAAAAAAAAAAAAAAAAACATTCCGGATTTTTTTCTCCAGTGTAGTGAAATGGAATCTTCGCTTCGCTCGCTACGCTCGCTACGCTCATCCAAATATAATCTTGGCTTGGAGTAGGATAATGGGTAAATTCTAATTGGCTGTGTGGAATATTTCACTTCATATTTGAGCTATAAAAATAATATGAATTTAAAAAAATGAATAAACCCACATAAATCCGTTTTTTTTTTATTAAACCCACCCGGGCTGGGCTTCTTCTATAAAAACCTGGATTTTTTACAACCCTGATCAGGGCCGTGTTTAGGTAGTGAGCCGCCTCTAGGCAATTAAATTTTGCCGCCGCCCCCCCCCCCCCCAACTTAATACAACTTAAATAAAGTTTAGGTAACAGTTTTCACTTTTAATTTTATTTAGAGACCTATCACTGGACAAGTAGCACCTTCTCTGCAACAAAGTTTGTCTGTCTCAGGAGCTGCAGCAGCAAGATTCCTAATTTACGAACCCCTAACAAAACTAGTACGGGATCGGGATAAAAAAACTAAAAAAGACTAATATCAAGCCGTGCGAAGGACTGGCAGGTGAATTTTTTGCAAATTTTTACTTTTAAAAGCTCCAAAACACGCTTTAAAATATAAAATTACATAATACTGCCGAGAAAATTGTTACTAACTTATTTTCATGCAAAAAGTATTTTAATTTTTTAATTTTCAGTTCTGTGAAAAACTGTCGAAATTTGCCCTAGGACCTAAGTGGCGAAAAGCCGCCCCCCTAAACTTTGCCGCCCTAGGCAGCTGCCTAGGTTGCCTAGGCCTAAATACGACACTGGCCCAGATATGTATGGTACCAATTGTAGAAGACCTGAGAAAAAGAGGGGAAATTATACCAAAAGGATTTTAATCCAAATTGTATTAATTAAAGATTTATTACAGTGGCATATAACACCATGAATAATTTAGCATTGTTAAAATGTTGTTTTAAATACCAGTCCACCCCTAATTAAATTATTGTGCACTAATATTTTATATTATAGCAATATAAATTGAACAATTGGGCACTATATGCATTGATTAAAGAAGCCTTCTTTAATCAATGCTATATGCTACGTTTGGGCCTTTGAAACCTAGTATTTATTATTTTAGAAACATAAAATTTGTATCATATTTAATAAATAAAGACATATTATTATTATTATTATTATTATTATTATTATTATTACTCTTAAATAATGGGTTCCCAGTTTAAATCAGAAACTATATGAACACCTACATTTATGTTGATAGTAGGGTACTTTCTCTAAAATGGGTAGGCCTACATTTGAATATAAACGTTGGCGCCCACTGATCTCGCCTCGAGTTTCGTAGTCATTTGGCTTTTCTGCGAGGAGATTTCGGAAATCTAAACATTCTAGTTCCATTTCAAGAATGTCTAGAACTTAACAGCTGCACACCCCGTCATGGTTTGCTGGTAAAAACTAGTAACGTAGTCTGTAGTACGGCATGTTTAACATGGTTCACCTGTCAAAGCGCTGGATATTTGGCTCCACAATGGCTTCTAAATCCACCTTGCGACGACCTACCTTAGTGAGTTAGACGAACCTCCGCAAGAGCGGAGATCAAGCGGACCTTGATACAAATGTACTGCTTGTCATGGCTCGGATTTCCCCATGTTAAATGATTGACATGCAAAAGGAATAGAGCTTTGTCGGTCTGCCGCTAGATAGGGCTAGTTAAGGGGGGCGGAAGTAGATTTATTTCAGGTTTAGGATTGGGACTTTTGGCCTGGCTTTTAATTAATGAATAATAAAGGTGATAATTATATTTTTATTTAGTTGGAACGTTTTATATTAAGGAATTGTTTATTTCCCATGAATAATGACAACAAACTCAGGTAGGGAAAGGAAGTTTCACTGATCTAGTTCCAGCTTTGAACCATAGATGGTGTTAGTTAAGGGAGGCATGAACTTCTTTACCGACTGAAAGTTCACTGAAAGTCATGACCGAATTTTGTCGAGCCATGACAAGCAGTACATTTGTATCTTACATACATCCAGACGGCGGTGGTTTTTATAACTGAATAGGATAGACGCAAGGTCCACTACATCTCCGCCACCTGGCGGAGGCTCGTCTAACTCGCTAGGTAACCTAGTGGCACACGAGCGAGTTAGACGAGCCTCCGCCAGGTGGCGGAGATGTAGTGGACCTTGGATAGACGTTATGTTGGTGTAGTCTCTGATCAAGAAGGCTGTGTGTTTTTTATGTAATCTTGTTTGTACTTCCGGTTCAGCCCTTCAGATAAATCACTCACTTCAAGTAAAACGCAGTGTTCTCATTTGTATATTATATCACCCAATCCTTCATCAATCCACATTAAATTACTAACAGGTTATCGGCCCAGACGTCTGATGATGATTGGTTATATTATTTTCGTGATATAAGTGAGTATAAGTGAGTTATTTGGCAAGTTGTGCTCGGAGGGTAACCTAACCTCAACACAAGCTGTGCACGTGTAGAAGCCTAGGGCTAGGCCTAATTTTGGACTGTGAACTGTCATTAAAGACCATCATGAACACTGAGGGCCCAACTTACGTGTTAAACACAATGAGCTCAAGTGGCATGGGTGGAAGTTCTAATATTGTATCTGTAGACCCCAAGCTAGAAGGACTAAATAACTATAGGCTAGTGCCTGGAAACTAGTGATGAAAATGACACTGATGGGTTTTAGACTTGTGGGACTGTGTTGAACCGATTAAAATGATAATGGTGAGTTTATTCCTATTGATAAGAAGTGGGACCAGAGGGCTCTGGCCAGTATTGTACTCAACGTCAAGCCACATTGTCACCGTTTGTAATGAAGGCCAAAACTGCACTTGAGGCATGGGAGGCTCTTAAAAAGAATTTTGAAGATGCCGGTCCACAGAGGAGCATTGCACTGGTACGACGCCTAATGAATGTGAGGCTCACCAACTATCCAGGTATGCAGGAGTGTGTTGCTGATGTAATGGATATAAACCAGAAGCTACAAGACATCGGGCAGCCTCTAGACGATGAATGGATTGCAAAAATTATGTTAGCAGGTTTGCCATTCAATATATCAAGCCTTTGAAATGGGGATCGAAGGTAGTGATGTGAAATTAACCACAGAGTGGCTCAGCTCTAAACTGTTGAGTGGTGCTGGTTCTCTTTGTGAGAATGTAGCCCTTGCTACTTCCTGTCAAAGTGAAAGAGGAAGCAACCAAGGATACAAAGGTTCCAGAGGAGGATTTCGAGGAAACCAACGCGGTCAAGGGGGCCAGGGAAGCTTTCAGAGGAAATGCTACAGGTGTCAGTCGGTTGGGCACATGATTCGAGATTGTCCACACCCACCGCCAGGGGGTGGTGATGACGGCGGAAGTTCCAAGTCTCAAGACCAAGGGAATCAAAGGGTTAAAGGTGAAAGGGAGTTCCTGAAGAAACATCTGGGAAGGGCAAGGGAGCAAGGTTACAGAGCATTCCTGAACTTCAACAAACTTACGATCGATGGCCAAGTCTGTCCGTCGATAGACTCAAAGAACTTGATAATTTCCGTGCCACCATTCCCCCACAAGCTGAAAATCCACAACATGCAAAGCCACCTCCGTCAGATGAAGTTTTACCAGTTCAACCATCACCGAACAAGCCAGCGACAACAGACTCACCTATCACCGATCTCACAACAAATAATCACAAACCGAGTATGAGTCCTAGGCCTACATCTTCACCGAGCCCGAGTCGAAGTCCCAGTCCTAGACCTACAACTACACCAACTGGTAGACCTGTGTCTCCTCCAGCTGCCAAGTTGCCTCGAGTGCCGAAGCTCACGCAGATTGGTTCCAGTAGGCAAGCAGCATCAACTCCAAACGTAGGGCCACCCTTTCTCGTTTGGCGGACACAGGCCCACGGGTACCATCCCAAAAACTAAGTGGAACAATGGGTCTGCACAGCAGGTTGGTTTGCAAGGGAACCCGGTCAATCGTTCTGGTTCCAAGCGGACTTCGATTCCCACTAAAAAGTACACTCCAACTTTAGGGCGTTCATATTAGAACAGGTTGTGCGAAGAGGACAAACGTCATTTCAAGGTATACCATCAAAATATTCAGTCCCTGTCCTTGTTCAAACGAAACTTATTAGAAGTGTCTGACCTAGAGCTGGGGGCCGATGTGTATTGTTTTCTGAACACTGGCGCTCAGCTTCTGAAATGCCAAATTGCACTATTGCCAAATGTAGGCTTGCCTCTTCCTTCTGTAGGGAAGTAGTAGGTAATAACAGATGCTATGGGGGTAGCTGTATCTACCTTAAAAATGAAATTTCTTTTGTAAACAGGATTGACTTATGCAACCTAAGTGTTGAACATGTATTTGAATGCTCTGCTGTAGAAAATAACGGAACTCAACATGTTAATTGTATGCATTTACAGACCCCCTAGTATTATAAGGAGAAACTTAGATTTATTTTTTAGTCGACTAGAAACTCTGCTTGACACTGCAATAAAAGGCAAACATGTTTTAACTGTTTGTGGTGACTTCAATATTAACATGTTGGGTGACTGTAGGGATAAGGTATCTCTGGTAACTCTCCTTAAAAGCTATGGAATTTCACTTACTATTAATGAGCCAACTCGCCTCAGCAGGTTAAATTTAAATTACCTAGCTTGTCTGGACAACATTGGTACAAACATACAGCAGTCTACTTTTGAAACTCAAGTTTTTGAGTCTGGTCTATCTGATCATTTTGCTCAAAGCATTGCTTTTGAATACAATAGTTTACAAGTCTCTCAGCCAGATAAAAGACCTAGGCCAACAGTTACAAAACGATTCTTCTCAAAAAAAAATCTTGATCTGTTTGAAACATTCCTACAACAAGAAAATTGGACTGCAAGCCGTAACGCTACTACAACGGCTGACAAGTTCTATCACTTCATCTCGGCCTTCCATAGCCATTTTGACAAGGCCTTTCCCATAACTACGAAGAAATGCTTACCACCAAAAAAGTCCTGGGTAACAAAGGGTATAAGAATTTCTAGTAAACACAAACGGCTTCTTATTCAATTGTCTAAAGAATCGGGTAGTGAGGTGCTTCATAATTATGTAGAAACGTATAAGCGCATATTTAAAACAGTTGTCATGTTAGCTAAAAAATCACATATCCAATCGCAAATAATCAACTCTGACAACATTGCCAAAACAACTTGGAATCTAATTAACAAGGAACTAGGGAGGAAGACAAGTTCTTCGCAGCCCAATAAGGTAGAACTAAATCATGGTGGTAGTGCCACGGATAATCCCGAAGCCGTCGCCAATATATTTAATTCATTCTTTATAACAGCTGCTTCTTCAAACATGCCTAGAAAATTTACCAATGATGTTGAAGCAATCAAATTACTCAATAATGCTAGTCCTCCTGTAAACAATTCAATTTTTCTTTGTCCCGTTACAAAACTAGAAATGATGTCCCTCCTAAAACAATCGGGTAATAAAAACTCATCTGGGCTAGATGAAATCCCCAACTTTATACTGAAAAAATATGCAAACTACCTTACTGATCCTCTTGTTGAATTATTTAATGTGTCTCTGGAATCTGGAATTTTTCCTGATGAATTCAAATGCTCGAAAGTGATCCCGCTGTTCAAAAAAGGGGCAAAAACCTTACCTGATAACTATAGACCTATTTCATTACTCCCAGTGTTTTCAAAATTTTGGAACGTGTTATGCTTAATAGGTTAATGAGTTACTTGAATGATAACAAAATACTCTCCTCCAATCAACACGGATTCCGGAAAAACAGATCAACTATGTCAGCTATAACTAATTTTACAGAATTTATATACAGATCACTGAATATGAAGGAGCACACAATAGGTATTTTCTGTGACCTAAGCAAAGCTTTTGACAGCGTAAATCACGAAATTTTACTTAAAAAACTAGAACATTATGGTATCAGAGGTATAGCAAATGATTGGTTCAAATCATACTTATCAAACAGGAAACAAAAAACATGTATTAAAAAACTTGATAACAATAATAATGAGAAAATATACTTCTCCAATTGGGGGAAGTTAAGTTAGGAGTCCCACAAGGATCATACTTGGACCAATTCTATTTCTTATATATATTAATGACATGCCGGGCAACATTGCAGCCGATTTGTTAACTCTTTTTGCCGATGATTCAAATGTTCTACTTACGAATCCCAACTTAGCTGAATTATTGATCAAGGCCAATTTCGTAATGTTAGAGATAAATAACTGGTTTGATGCAAACTTTTTGTCTCTAAATCCGAATAAAACAAAAGTAATATATTTTAAGAATAAGCATTCTGCCCCTCAACAAATAGTCATAAATGTGCAGAATGTAGTACTGGAGCAAAACTCACATGTACCATTCCTAGGGGTACAGCTTGACGGAAATCTTGATTGGAGTAACCACATAAATGCCTTATGCAATAAGCTCTCTAGCAGCTGTTATGCAATCAGAATAATGTCCAAGATGGCTGATATAAACACATTGAAAAATCAATACTATGGAATGTTTCACTCAAAAATGAGCTACGGCATAATATTTTGGGGAAATTCTATACTGTGGGAAACAGTGTTTAAATTACAGAAAAGAGCTCTCAGGAATATACTTCATCTAAATCAGTTAGAATCTTGCAGAATACATTTCCAAAATCTAAAAATATTAACTATGCCTTCTTTATATATATTGCAACTTTTGACTTACATAAAGAGTAACATCAATAACTTCGAAACAAATTTGGATGTACACTCGCATAACACGCGTCAAAAATCTTTTCTCCGAATTCAAAGACAAACCTCGTCTCAGTGTCAAAAGAGTCCATCCTACCAGGGAACCTTACTTTACAATCTTCTACCAGACAAAATAAAAGAGTGCACTACATTATCCTTGTTCAAGTTTAGGTTAAAAAACATGCTGTTAAATGAATCCTTTTATTCTGTACAGGAGTTCAAAGATAAGTTCCTACTGTAGTATAATTACTTAACTTAGTGATTTGTTATTGTGCTAGATTTACTCAAACAAGCTATTGTGGTGAATGACTTGTATTCCCCGCCACTTTGTTTTTGAAGGCACCAGGTCAGTAGGCCTATGAGATTTAGCATCTACTTGCCATACCTAGGCTAGGCCCTAGGCCCTAGTCCTGCTGTGTTGATGCCCTAGACATAGGCCTACAAGCTCTTTGCTACCATGGCTCCTCCTCCTACAGTCCAGCCTGTCTATCTGGGTATGTGTGGCACATGCCCAGAGCTGGTAAAGGAGGACCTGGAAGAGTGTCTATTTTTAAGAAAAACTTGGTTTTTATTTGTGGCTAATGGCATCACAGACGATGACCGGAAGCGGGCTATCCTGTTTGCCAACACAGGGGACATAGTTTACAGAAGCATACGGAAGCTATGTGACCCAACCACAGTATCGTATGCAAAAGCTATAGAGACTTTGGATATCATTCCGTCCCAAGACAAATGTATGGGTCAGCAGAGCAGTGTCAGTGGGCGAACACAAAAGCCCGGCGAATGCTTCAAAGATTTTGTTGCGAGCTGCGTCTGCTAGCAAAAGATTGCGATTTTGCAGATTTAACAAAGATTTGCTGCAACAAATGCTGTTAGGCATGCGAGACATGCGTCTTAAGGAGACGTTGTTTAGCACTGAAGATCTCACATGTGTTAAAGTGTATGATCGTGCCGTAGCAGCGGAGACCGCAAAGATCAACATGGCGAAGTTGCAAGGCCAGGTTAGTGGTGCGTTGCTCAACCTCAGGCAGCTGCTGTTCATCAGGCCTCAGGGTCTGGTTATAGCCTAAGGGGAGCAAAGGTGGTGGGAATAGGCCTAGGCCTAGGCCTACTAGTCGACCACGGATAGGTCTTGCTACTCATGTGGATCGGGGGACCACATGAAGTCCAATTGCCCTACCAAAGTACAGGTGCAATTATTGCCGGCAAGTGGGACATCTAGTCCGGATGTGTCCCAAGAAAAAGCACGACCCAGCCGCCCAGGCCGCAGTGTCGCAACCACGTCCCAGGATATTTACGTGGGGGAAATTCACGAGGAAGCAAGCAAGGCTCGGCTCACCAGGTGGTGGAAGAAAATAGCGAGCCTAACCATGATTCTCTGGTCTTTTTCAGTGTACCGGTAAAGGCTGGTCAGTCCCTCCGCCGATTACGGTGTCTGTTCTGATTAATAATCAACCTCTGGTTATGGAGGTAGACTCAGGTGCGGCATACACACTCATTGGAGTGATTTGTATGAGGCGCAGTTTTCTACGATTCCATTATCATCACCGAGTGTTCATCTTAGAACCTGGTCGAAGGAAAAACTGCTGGTGAAAGGTGCTTTCACTTCTTTAGTGCAGTTCAAAGGTCACTCGGTGGAGTTGCAAGTAGTTGTTATGTCGCAGCAAGGTCCTGCTTTAATGGGTCGTAATTGGTTTGATGCTTTGGGTATTATTGTAGATGGTGTCCAATATGTCTCTAAGGTAGATTCTTTGCCGGCACCATCTGAGGGTAAATCAACTATGACATCTATTCCATTGTATCTGCAAGATTTTCATGTGTGTTCCAGCCGGGGTTGGGCAAGTACATTGGTCCTCCAGCCCACATCTACCTAAAGTCGGGAGCTGTTCCTGTTTTCCGTAAAGCTAGGCCTGTGCCGTTTGCTCTTCAGTCTAGAGTGAGCCAGGAAATCGACAAAATGGTAGAATCAGGTGTTCTTGTTCCAGTCACTCACTCTGAGTGGGCAACACCGACTGTTAATGTGGAAAAGCGGGATGGAAGTATTCGCATTTGTGGGGATTTTTCCGGAACGGTCAACCCGTCATGTGACCGGGAAATCTATCCGCTTCCCACAACTGACGAACTCCTAAGTAAGCTTTCAGGAGGTAAGCTATTTACCAAGATTGACCTCTCTCAAGCTTTTTTACAGGTGTCTGTTGATGAGGAAACTTCAAATGTTCTGACACTGAATACCCATCGCGGACTGTTCCGCATGACACGACTAAGTCCTGGACTGTCGTCAGCGCCCGCGTATTTCCAGCGTCTGACCGAGTCGCTTCTAGCAGACTTAGAGGGGGTTTCTTGTGTTTCTAGATGATCTTCTGGTAAAGGGTAGCAATGAAAAGGAACTAGCTGAACGTGTTCGGAAGGTGGTTTCTCGCCTAAATGATGTGGCTTACGCGTTCGCCTAGACAAGTGTTCGTTTGCAGTCCCTGCTATCGAATATGTAGGCTACCACATTTCTGCCAACGGGATCAAGCCAATGGATAGTAAGATTGGTCAGTTACTGGATATACCTTCACCTACTTGTCGGGAAGAACTTCAGGCGTTCCTAGGTTTCATAAATTACTATGATCGGTTCTTTCCCGATAAGCGACTCGTTTCCATCCCCTTTACCAGCTGCTTCATACCTCGACAACGCAACCTGGAAGTGGGGTGAGTCGGAAGAGGCGTGCATTAAGTATGCTCATAAAGTCATGACTTCTGGTGAGGTACTTATGCATTTCAACCCTAAGTTACCGATTGTTCTGGCTGCGGATGCTTCAACCTTTTGGTGTGGGAGCAGTGCTATCCCATGTTTTGGCAAACGGAGAGGAGCGCCCAGTGGCGTATGCCTCTCGAACTCTCCGAGCCAGCGAGAAGAACTACTCTCAACTTGATCGGGAGGGTTGGCGGTAATTTTTGGGGTATCCAAGTTCCACATGTATTTATATGGACGTAATTTCAAAATTCTTACGGACAACAAGCCGTTGTGTGGAATTTTCAGGTCCGATCGCCCGATTCCAGATGTTGTTTCACCACGCATGCTGCGTTGGTGTCTAATGCTAAGCAAGTATCAATATCAATTGCAGCAGCGACCAGGTAAACTGCACTGCAATGCAGACTATTTGAGCAGGTTACCTTTGGCTAATGCTGTTTGTGAGGATTTCCTGAGCCAGCGGGAGTTCTGCTTTTTGAGGAAGCCCCGTCTCTATCCCCACTCACGGCACAAGCTATCGCTAAGGCTACCAGTGAGGACCCAATTCTGTCCCAGGTCTTAGGTCATGTATTACATGGTCGTACCTATTCAGGTGATGTTGAAGTTGAGAAGTACCTGTCACATAATCATGGACATCTGTCGGTAATGCAGGGGTGTGTGTTGCGAGGCAATCGTGTTGTCATTCCGCCCGTACTTCGTCCATCAGTTCTTAAACTTCTACACAAGGTACACCAGGGTATTGTCCGTACTAAGGCCTAGCACGCAGCTATGTCTGGTGGCAGGTATAAGTGAGGACATAGAGTTGTTAGTTAAATCATGCGAAGCCTGTTCGTTAGTCCAGCGTGACCCTCAGCGGGCCCCGGTTGTTTCATGGTCTGCCCCTGAGCGGGTCTGGTCTCGCTTGCATTTAGATTTCGCTGGTCCAACTCATGGCCACACTTTCCTCATTTGTGTAGATGCTACCTCAAAGTGGATCGAGGTAGCAGATACCGTGGGCTCAATGTCATCGGTGACAACAATTGGATTCCTGCGTTCCTGGTTCGCAACGCATGGAATCCTGATCAATTGGTAACGGACAATGGACCAGCTTTCCGGTCCACCGAATTTGAAGAGTTCTGCCAAGCTAATGGCATTCGACATACTCTCAGTGCCCGTACAAGCCAGCGACAAATGGCCAGGCAGAGAGAGCCGTCCAGACTGTCAAGAACCTTTTAAAGAAGCTTTCGCTACAAGTTGGAGGCGCGAACTCGCTGGCATTCTCCTCATGCTACACACAACTCCTAGTACAACCACAGGACGTGCTCCGTGTGAGATGCTTATGGGTCGCCGGATTCGCTCGCTTATTGATCGACTTCATCCGGCATCAGCTCCTCGATCTCCAAGCGTCCCATTGCCGCAAGCTCGTTCATTTGCTGTGGGTCAGCGGGTGTACTATCGTTCCTACAAGCCTGGAGAGCGGTGGTTGCCGGGAGTAATACTTTCCGTTGAAGGCCCAAGAAACCTTCGAGTTGTCGGGAGAATGGTGAGGTGGAGCATAGACATATCGATCAGGTTGTCTCGCGTCTTGCCGATCCGGCTGAAGTTTTGCCTGCAATCGTGCCAGCAGACTCTGCTGAAAATCCTTTTGCTGCCTCTGCCCTTGCAGAAGAAGTTGCTGAGCCACTTTCACCTGATCCTGATGTGAATTAATGCCGACTCCGCCTACACCGGCTGGTCGCAGAGTCCATGGTCAGCCATCTCCTGCTCGCAGTGGATCCCAACAATCATGTTCAACTCCAGCGCAACGCAGCTCCAAGCGCGATCGTAACAAGCCAACCTATCTCAAGGATTTTGTAACTGTTTAATTCAATGGACATTTACCTTGCTAAAATCCTTGTATGTATTCGTTTCATTTGTTGTTTATTTCTTACTGTCTTAATATCTTATTCCTGCATAATGTTACTTGTATTGATATACTTACTGACTTAATTGACATATGTGTTTGTCTTAGTTCTTGTTATGTTGTTTATCTTATTCTTGCGTATTTTCATGTGAATTTAAATTCTTGTTGACATTTTTGACATGTGTGTTTAAATTTCGAGGGGAAAGGTTGTGGTGAATGACTTGTATTCCCCGCCACTTATGATGATGGCAGTGTGCCCAGCCATATACCATAGTCAAGGCGGTGACATTCCAGCACCATCTTGGATGCAGTCCTGAGGCAGGTCATCATGTCATGATTGTATGTGTTTAGCTTTAGTGTCTTCATTAAATATGTTTCCCAACATGGATATGTATTATTCTTTGCGTATATCACAGCTATGAAAACCATGATCTCTTTACAGTCTGATTAATTTGCTAGGATTAATTCCTCATCTTTATGTAGGCCTACAACCATAAAAGAGTTTGCTATGTAGCCTATAGTATTGACTAAGAGCAGTTAGCAATGTGTCTCTATACGCAGGCTATCATCATTGTATTTAGGCTATAAATTGACTACCTATATTTACTTTTATTTTATATGTCTTGTATGTAGCATAACATGCATACTATGTAGATATTAATGTTGGCATTAAGTTTTATAGGTATCTATTGTAACAACATTGTATTTATAATTTTACTTGTCCTTGTATTCTTTATTTTGCTTGTATTGCAGCACATAATATGCATATGTAGGCCCATGCAGGCGTACACTTTGTAAGCAGCAGTTATTAATGTAGGCATTTAGTTTTATATCTATTTGTTACAACATTGTATTTATAATTTTACTTTTCCTTGTATCTTATATTGCTTATATCGCAGCACATAATATGCATATAGTATGTAGGCCCATTATGCAGGCCTACACTTCTTCTATCATATATGATATTATTTTATGTGTTATAACGTTGTTTGTTAGAATTAACTATACATTAATGTATAGACCTTTATAGTTTATACCATATTTATACCACTCTTCGCACATCTCTGTAGAGATTTGGACTAATTGTAAAATTGTCTATTTGAAGAATAAATCTTATCTTATCTTATCTATCTTATCTTATGGTGGCCGTGTAGAGGCAGCCCACCAAGGATCCAGCTGTTCCAGCCAAGGCCAAGGTCGAAACAACTACAATCAACAAGGTAACTCACAGCAGAAGCAGCAGAAACAGACTGGGAATAAGGGAGACAACTGGACGTTCCTTACTGCGCTTCGTGCTGCGGATCTAAGTGATAATAGTGAAAGTGATTTTAACCTGAAAAAGTATGATTGGGTATGTGTTTCCCGGTGCTACCACCCACATGGGTATTAATAGTGAAATAAGGGAAAACTATACGGAGTGCTCAGGTCAGGTAACTGTTGCCAACAATAACATTACAAAAGCAACAGGGAAAGGTGATGTGAGGGTAGAATTATCTGTGCATGACAGAAATGACTCTAGGGTAATGTAGTGATTTGTAATCACCGCCTAAAGTGCACCGCCACCTTAGGCTTACATTGTATCAACATGTATGTATCTTTAGAAGGCTCTGACCTAGTTCACTCACTGACCATGATGGCGTAAATAAAGCTGTTGAAAAACAAAACCTTCCCCGCCTAGTTATTGGAGTATAAAGGTGTAAAAACACTACATGGTAGTCAGAAGTACTTGAAAAGTGTGAGTAGGCCTACAAAAATACTACTATCAACATTCAAGGTAAAACAAAATTCATAATGCCAGGAGGAGCAGTAACTGACACTGCAGCAGCGTCATCAACTAGGCCTAGCACAACATACCAGGTCAGTCCTTCCCGCTTCCTTTGATTTTGCACAGCCATCCACTTGGCTAAAATGGTCACAGAGATTGGAGAGGTTTAGAAAAGCTTCTTGCCTCCATCTCAAAACAGAGGAAGAACAGGTAGATATGTTTATTTACACAATGGGCGAAGATGCAGATGATATTCTGGCTAGCTTCAAACTTTCAACAGATGACCTAAAAAAATATGACATTGTGAAAGCCAGTTCCATAATAGATTTGAACCAAAGAAAAACGTAATATATGAAAGGGTGAAATTCTATAGGCGAGTTCAGGCTGAGGGTGAGCCTATGAGTGTGTTTGTCACAGACTTACACAGCATGTCCCAGCACTGTGGGTTCAATGAACTCAGGGATGAGTTCATTAGAGACCGCATAGTTGTTGGCATGCGTGATGCTAGACTTAGTGAAGAGCTCCAAATGGATCCAAATCTTACACTAGAAAAAGTAGTCGATAGGGCAACTCAGCGGGAGTCAGTACGAGGCCAACAATCGGTAGTGCGACCACCCACGAATGAACAAATCGCAGCGGTGAAAACTGGTAAGAATAAACAAAGTAGACCTTGGAATAAGTCTAGTAAAGAGTCTAAAGATCCTAGGCCTAGCCCTAAAACTAAGTTTAGTCAAGGCCAGCAGCAGTCCGACAGATGTGAGAGGTGCGGTAAATCCCCACTGCATTCTTTCGACGTATGTCCAGCAAAGGATGCCACTTGTCACAAATGTGGCAAGAAGAGACACTGGGCACAAGTCTGTCGATCAAAGCATGTGCAGGAGGTAGTAGGCCAAGATAATTCCGATGACGCGTTCATTGGGAAAGTTGAGTTAGAGAATTCTAACCCATGGCTTGTCGTTATGAATGTTCAGGGCACTAGAGTACAATTCAAATTGGATACGGGTGCCGACGTGACAGTTATTCCCAAAAAGTTATTCGAACAAATGAAGGATACTAAACTTAGGCCTACGTCTAAGCAACTTTTTGGACCTGGACGTCAACCATTGCAGGTAATCGGAAAAATACGCTCGGACCTCAAGTGGAAGAAGCAGTCCTCCACTCAGGATATGTTTATCTGTGAAAGCGTGCATGAACCACTATTAGGGCGACCAGCCATTCAAGCTCTAGGCTTACTTACCTTAGTACAAAGTCTGTCAACCGCCACCAGCAGCGGAGACCAGCAGAGTCTAAAACCAAATCCCCTGGATAAATACCCTAAGTTACTGAACGGGGTGGGGAAAATGAAACATGAATTTTCAATCTCGCTCCGAGAGGATGCCGTGCCATATGCCGTAGCAGCTCCTAGGCGGATTGCTCTACCACTTCGAGGCCAAGTCAAAGAAGAACTAGAGAAAATGGTTCAGGATGGTATAATTACGCCAGTCGAAGAACCTACTGATTGGTGCGCCCCATTAGTTGTGGTTCCCAAACCCGATAAAGGTGTGCGCATATGTGTCGATTACACCGAATTAAATAAAAGCATTCGCCGTGAACGACATACACTGCCAACTATTGAAGAAACGCTAGCGCAATCGAAGACGCCAAATACTTTTCGAAACTTGACGCAAGTAAGGGATTCTATCAGGTTCCTCTAAAGGAAGAGTCGGCAAGACTGACCACCTTCATATCACCGCAAGGAAGATATTTCTTCAATCGAATGCCTTTGGTATTTGCTCAGGGCCTGAGCACTATCAAAAGAAGATAACGCAGGTACTAGAAGGTCTTAAAGGTGTGTGCAACACATAGATGACATTTTGGTCTATGGTCGCACACAGAAAGAGCACGACGAAAACCTAGATGCTGTTCTGAAGCGACTAGAAGAGGAAAACATAACTCTAAATAAAAGTAAATGCCAATTTAATGTTCCTAGTGTACAATTCTTAGGACATATAATCAGTAAAGATGGCATTAAATCAGATCCATCCAAAGTGGAGGCTATAAAAGCCATGAAGAATCCGGAAAACGTAGAAGAACTTCGCCGATTCCTAGGCACAATCAACTTTCTGTTGAAGTTTCTTCCAAACGTAGCCAAATTAACCAAACCATTGCGAGATCTATTGAGCAAGAAGAACGATTGGATTTGGGGACCTCAACAAGAACAGGCGTTCCAGCAGTTGAAAGAGTTGGTATCCAATACACCAACACTGGCAATGTACAACCCTAATAGAGAAACTCGTGTTACATCTGATGCCTCATCATATGGATTAGGTGCCGTTCTTGAGCAAAAAGAGAATGATTCGTGGCGGCCAGTCATGTACGCGTCAAGAAGTTTGACTCCTACAGAGGGAAGATGGGCCAAATAGAAAAAGAAGCACTCGGCATCACATATGCTTGTGAACGTTTCTACGAGTACATCATCGGGATGAAGTTCCAAATAAACACGGATCATAAGCCTCTCATCACGCTATTTGGATCTAAACCAATAGCAGAAATGACCCCTAGACTTCAAAGGCTCAGAATGAGAATGCTTAGGTTCGATTACGACATCAAGTATATACCAGGCAAAGAAATGTACACTGCCGATGCTCTCTCCAGAGACCCGATACGTTGGTATAATGAAAAACGAGACATGTTTCTAGAAGAAGCAGTCGAAGCCTATGTTCACAGCATCATAGCTAGCTTGCCTGCTACAGACTCGAAGATCGAAGAGATTAGAGTGCAGCAAGAAGCAGACAATACTTGTGTAACCTTGAAAGGTTTCATAACTGATAATTGGCCGAACCAGGCAAGAAAGAATCCTCAATTTTCGCAGTACGCAAAATACAAGGATGAATTAGTGATTGCGGATGACCTAATCTTGAAAGGAAATCGATTACTAATTCCAGTCAGCATGGGGCCAAGAGATTCTAACAAGACTACATGCAGGACATTTGGGAGTGTCAAAAATGTCGTCGCAGAGCAAGGGAGTCTGTATGGTGGCCAACCATAAATGAAGACCTTCAGACACTGATATCTAAGTGCAAGACCTGTATTGAACACAGAAGCAACCCTGTGGGAACCCCTGATCAGTACAGTGTTACCTGAAGGACCATGGATGTGTGTTGGAGCTGATATTCTCACTATTGAAGGGGCGTAACTACCTTACAGTAGAAGACTATTTCTCACGATATCCGGAGGTGATCTTACTTCAGAACATGACTTCAATGCACATCATAAATAAGATTAAAGGGATATTTGCACGATAATTGGTATACCCAAGATCCTCCGTGCAGATAATGGAAGTCAATTTGATTGTAAAGAATTCCCAGAATTTGGAAAACAATATGGATTTACACTGACAACAAGCAGCCCAAGATACGCAAAAAGCAACGGGTTCGCCGAAGCAGTGTAAAGTCGGTGAAAAAGATTCTGCAGAAGAGCAAGGTAGAGGATCCTAACTTGGCCTTACTTGCATATCGCACATCACCGCTAGAGTCGGGATACAGTCCATCCGAACTACTTTTCGGTCGGAAATTAAGAAAAACATCCCAACACATCCATCATCTCTGGAGCCAAAAAGGCCGGACTTAAAGAAGTTTCGAGAGAAAGATAGGGAGCTGAAAGAGAGACAAAAGAAAAATCATGACTCTCGGCATAAAGCAGTAGAGCTTCCTGAACTACAACAAGGAGAAGAAGTGTGGATAACAGACCTAAAAAGATATGGAAAGTCATCAAAAAGACAGAAGAACCTCGATCCTACCTCCTGAAATCTGCAGGAAGAGTTATACGACGAAACCGGTTCCACCTAATCCCAACAGGCCAAAATCCACAGCCCAGAGCAAATGCCATATCCATTCATTCCTCCTTACAGCAGTTCTCAGGACGATTCCTTTTCCAGTCCTAGTTCTAACCAACCTCCAGTTGCTGTTGCTAGACAGTCACTTGACAGTACAACTGGACCTACAAATGGACCCTTGGAGTTACCAGGTGAGCCACCCGAGCAGCCCGTGTCTCCAAGAAAGAGTTTGGCCCGCCCCAGACGGAAGTTGGAAGCCAGACGGAAAAGACCACTCGTTCCGGCAGGAGGGTCAAGCCAACACAGAAGATGAACCTATAGTTATTTCTGTTCTTCACATTAAATTAGATTTATTATAATCTTTGCATTACCTACCTTAATTAAGTTGAGTATATTTAAATTAGGTTTTAATATTCCTTACATTACCTTAATTAAGTTGAGTACTCTATGTTTAAATTAGATTTATTAATATTCTTTGTATTATCTTAAACAAGTAGAGTACGTTCTTTGCATTGTTAGAAAAATAAGTTAGAAGGTTTAAACGTTGAGTTACCTCATTCTCTATTTTATGTTATTCTCATAATAACTAAGAGATCTAAGAATCTTCTTATTAAAAAAAAAGAAAAGGGAGATGTAGTGATTTGTAATCACCGCCTAAAGTGCACCGCCACCTTAGGCTTACATTGTATCAACATGTATGTATCTTTAGAAGGCTCTGACCTAGTTCACTCACTGACCATGATGGCGTAAATAAAGCTGTTGTAAACAAACCTTCCCCGCCTAGTTATTGGAGTTATAAAGGTGTAAAAACACTACAGGTAATCAAGGATGTAACTTACGTTCCTGAATTAGGGGCAAATCTCCTCTCAGTTGGAGCAACCTGTGATAAAAACAAGGTTATGTTATTCACAGCTGAGGGCTGTGAGGTAATCAAAAGTGAAAGTTTTTCATATGAGGGGTGAAGTAGTAGCTACAGGTTCAAGGAAAGGTGGGTTATATAAGCTAGATTTGATCGAGAGGCCAAGTCACGGGGCCTATAATGTAGATTTAGTGAATTCGCTAAATGGTAATGAACAGGGGATCAATTCTCAGGAGTTTGTGGCACAAGAAATTGTGTCACCTTAACCACAGAAGCATGAACCTACTCCGGAATGGTATGGCATGAAGGTGTAGAATTTGAGAAAACAGAGATGCAGCCGTGCATAGGATGTTTACAAGGTAAGCTGTCTAAATTTCCATTTGTAAAGACGGGGCAAAGCGCGCCACCGAGTTATTAGGACTGGTGCACGCTGACCCTTTTGCGGCCCTATGAAGGAGCCTGCCTGGGATGGTTCACTCTATTTTCTAATTTTAGTTGATGATTATTCCAGGAAAAATTTCATTTATTTTTGAAAAGTTTAAAAATGAGACAAAACAAAAGTTAATGGAATTCAAGGCCATGGTAGAGAATCAAACTGGTAAAGAATTAAAGTGTTTAGAAGTGATAATGGGACAGAATTCTTTAACAATGCGGTGAACCAGGCTTTCGCCCAGAGTGGGATAGTGCATGAATCGTCTATTCCTAAAGTGTATTAATCGTTGAGATACAAAGTGACCATTTTGGTGGCGAGGCGGGTAGGGTCGTTCCCGTCATTGTCTGCGTATCGCTAGCCGAGCTAAGGGATGGAATATCAATTACTGAGGTCCATGTAAACACACAGTATTATTTGTTACAAAAACATGAACCCGAATTCGACTGTCAGTCATGGTAATTGGTAAATGTTTTTATATTCTAGTCAGGGTAGTAGCGTGTGGGGTTAGGCTTAGCACCTTCGGAATTGGGGTAGCTACCACGCAGACAATGGCCGGGGCGACCCACCCCGCCTCGCCAACTCACTGGTCACTTTGTATCTCCAGGATAAATACACTTTAGAACGCCTGAACAGACGGGACAGCTGAAAGAGCTAACCGTACCATAGTAGAAATGGGAAGAAGTATGCTACACGATGCTGGGTTAAGTAAACGTTACTGGAGTTATGCAGCTCAAACGGCAGTTTATTGAGAAATAGGGCACCCACTAAGGCAGTAAAAGGGAAAACACCAGAGGAAGCGTGGTCAGATATAGGTTAACCTATCTCATTTAAAGGTGTTTGGTTGCAAGGCTTTTGTCCATATCCCAGACGAGGAGAGATCTAAATGGGATCCGAAAGGTAAAGAGTGCATTTTTGTAGGCTATTGTGAGACCCAAAAGGGCTATCAGTGTGTTGAACTACTAGGAAAACGCTTAAGTCCCGCCGCGTTGTTGGATGAGCGTAATTGGTGCATTGAGCTGCCATGTGTTATGTGAATTTTCTGTTCTGTGAAAAAATCATTACTAAGTTGATGATTTTTTTTTTAAATAATTTAAAATAAATAAAAAATAAACTCTTCTTCATATTGCAGGGACTGAAATGGTGGCCGACATATTGACAAAGGCCACTGGCAAAGCACAACATGATAAATGTGTAATTGGTTTGGGCCTTATTGACCAGGACTAGGGGGAGTGTTGGTGTAGTCTCTGATCAAGAAGGCTGTGTGTTTTTATGTAATCTTGTTTTGTACTTCCGGTTCAGCCCTTCAGATAAATCACTCACTTAAGTAGAACGCAGTGTTCTCATTTGTATATTATATCACCCAATCCTTCATCAATCCACATTAAATTACTAACACGTTAAATAAATAATAAATAAATAAACTGATTGCTAGATTTCAAAATTTGCCATTTTGGATGCCATTTTTCACCCAAAAGGGCATGTATTTGAAAATTTAGAATGGTGATTTCCAGAATCAGTGGGCATTCATCTTAAACACCTGAAAGTGTTGTTTTGTTTTTTTGAGGGGTATTAGTCGTTCCGATAGGCAAAATTGGGGTCTCAAACGGGGTGGCAAAGGTTCACGCATACCATTCGATTCCCAACACCCACAGCTATCATTATAAGCTTGATTAACTCAACATTTCGTTCGCCTTCATAGCGTCGCGACGCCATGAACACGACCGACGCTCAATTTTTTCGTCCGCACAGTGACAACTTAAATATTAAATTTCTTTAATGTTATAAATGCACTTACAGAATATCATATTTATGTCCATGTTTTCACCATTAATCACGTTTTAATATAGTGTACTTGTTATACGTCCAAATACATGAATACAGTCTGTTTCATGATCAAATAGACCTCAAGATGCGTTTTTTTAAGAATACGCACTGCTTTCGTTTGATGGCAAAGGTAGAGTTTTTTCTAAAATGATAATTCAATTGCTCAATATAATAGTTAATGATGTTGGCAACAAACTGGCTATCTTGAATTTGGCCAAAAATATTACAGATACACTGTAAATAATAAAATACCTAAAGCTGCGCGCGGCACCCGAGTCGGGAAAAACGTACTATATATAACTGTAAATTTCCTTCTAATTAAAGTTAGTTCATTATTTTTCACTCTTGAACGCAAATAAAGCAAATAAGGATAAGGATAAATGTAATTCAAACAAAAAAGTACAGTCAGTTTCCAAAAATGGGTCCCTGCTATATATTTTTAAGAAAATGAAGGTTTGCAAAGACAATTGTCCAGTGGATATGTTTTTAGTTGTATATTTATTTATTTATTTATTTGTCAGTAGTACATTACATGGTAATTGCAACAGGTAAAAGATATATTCTAGTGTGCTGCCCTCAAAAACATAGTTTGAACGAGAGCAGTTCCTAGAGGTAATTGTACAGAGAATTTAATGTTGGTTTTAGTAAAAAGTAATACCTAAAGAGTAAAAATGTAAAAAGTAAAAAGTAAAAAGTAAAAAGTAAAAATTAAAAGTAAGATGTAAAAAGTAAAAAGTAAAGTAAAAACTAAATTACTATTATTAGTTTATAACAACTCTTTTTCACATATACTATTTATTTTGATATGAAATTATTGCTATGATGCATAAAAATTAAAAACAAAAAAACCGTTCGATAACAATCTGTTACATTTGAGGATACATTATAATTATAACTATAACAATAGGATATGTACACACAGATAATTTTTTTTTAAAACAATACTAACACAAACAGAATTAATACAATGCTGGTATAGTCATAAATAATGAAGAATTAGAACCGCGGGAATGGCAAGCAGGAGTTATAATATGACTCTTATTTAGATAACACGTTGTTGGTTACATCTTCAATATATTGTTGTGAACAAGCAGGCCAACCATTTCGTTAGATCAATTTTGAATCGACTGCTTCGTGCAGTGGTTCTTATTGGTAATGGGAGGGAATTAAATAGTTTGGGCCCTAAAAATACGGCGTGTCTTGAGTTAATGTGAGTTTCGCAAGTGGGGTTATTAGGCTGACATTATTGAATTTAGTGTTTATTGCATGATTAACTTTTTTGTATTGATTTAAGTTTTTATGAATATGAGTTGCACAATAATTTAACGTAGAGTTTGCGAACATTTAAGGTATTAGTTTCAATAAAAAGTAGATTTCGACGGGAAGAATTTAGGTTTTTTAAGGATTATTTTGAGAACAAGCTTTTGAATTACGTTTAGCTGATGTATGTGAGTGTCATAAGCTCCTCCCCAACTCAGTATTCCATAAATAAGTGAAGATTGTATCAAGGCAAAGTATATATTTCTAAGGGAGTTTTTGTCAGAATATTTCTTAATGTATAAAAAATGTACAGACAATTTCTTAACCTAGATGTGATCATTTTAATATGACAATTCCATTTAAATGTTGGTCGATTATTACACCTAAATTTTTTATATGAGCCACTTTCTTAATTTACATGGCATTTGGGCAGGTAGTGTTATTACTATGGATAGGGGTGTCGCAATCAGTTAAGTGGAGTTGTATGTTGTTTGAGTAGGCTGGTTGGCAATCGTGCAGAAAAGGTGATAAATTCCGTTTTTTCCAGATTGAGAGTGAGGATGTTATCGTTTAGCCACTGCTGTATTTTAGAGAGTTCTCGTTGAGCTTTTTTGTAAACTTCATCCCAGTTTTTGCCGACAAATAATAGCACTGTATCGTCAGCAAATGTAATTATTTTTCCATCGATTATACCATTACACAATTCATTAATAAAGATGGTAAAGAGTAAAGGTCCCAACACTGTACCCTGTGGAACTCCGTATTCAATTATTCTTGGTTTACTAAGGTGACCATTTATGGTCACCATTTGTTCCCGATCAGTTATATAGCTCTTTTATAAGGTTGTTTGCGATGCCACGTATACCATAATTATTTAATTTGTTTAGTAATAATTTGTGTGAACCGTATCACATGCTTTAGCTAAATCCAAGAATACAGCTAGCGGTTTTTTGTTTGAATCTAATGCGGTATGTACTTCTGTGGTTAATTTCAGAATTGCGTCCTGCGTGCTTAACGAATTTCGGAATCCAAATTGATTGTCAGAAATAATATCGTTAGTTTCGAGAAAGTCATTGAATCTTTTTTTTATAGCTTTTTCGTAAATTTTTGAAATATTTGATGTGAGAGAGATTGGTCTGTAATTACTTAATTTGTTTATCATCCTTCTTATGTATGGGGGTTTTTTGAGCTTTTTTTAGAATATCTGGGTATTCTCCAGATATGAAACCTATGTTAATGATATGCATGAGGGGTTGAGTTATAGAGTTCTTTACTAGTTTTAAGGTTGATGTAAGTATCCCATCATGCCCAGGTGACGTCCGCATGCCCAGCTCATTGATGTACTCTATGATTTCGTCTTCATCAACTGGCGTCAAAAAGATAGTCTTTGGATTAACTTTGTCCCTCGATTTTAGTTTATTTGAATGTTTTGTAGTGTGTGGAAGTTTACTACTGATTATTTTGTTTGCCATTGTTTTCCCTATATCACTAAAAAGTCGACAAATTCATTAGCAACCATTACAGGATTGTTTTTTGTTAGAACAACACCTTTGTCTGTTTGAATTTTCTTAATTTCTATTTTAGATCTATTCCTATTTGCAGCCTCGTTAATTACCCGCCAAGTTTTTCTTACGTCATTATGAGCATTTGCTATTTTATCTTGGTAATACTTTTTTTTCCTGTCTTTTACCAGAGTGTTTATTTTATTTATTTTTTTTTAGAAAATTTATAATAATCCCCTAGCTGGGATAAAACATAACATAAAATACTTTTTTTGGCTTTGGATTAAGGGTTTTGTGTTCGAGGACTTGAGCTAGATAAATTACTATGTAAATTTGTGAGATCGGTTCCAATCCGGCAACGACAGGGTCTGATCGCCACACAGTACAGTCAGCTCCAAAAACGTGCATCAGCAGCACAATAAATCGGAATTATTTCTGAAAAAAGTAGGCACTGTGCAACATTGTGGGTATAGTGAAACAAAGCTCACTTTCATGTAGGACATGATTGCATATTCGTTATTTTTTGACCCCCCAATAAATTCAAGCAGTACAGTCAGCTCCAAAAACGTGCATCAGCCACACAATTAATCTTAATTCTTGTTGAATTATTTCTGAAAAAAGTAGGCACTGTGCAACATTGTGGGTGTAGTGAAACAAAGCCCACTTTTATGTAGAACATGAATGCATATTCGTTATTTTTTGACCCCCCAATAAATTTAAGCAGTACAGTCAGCTCCAAAAACGTGCATCAGCCGCACAATAAATCGTAATTTTTGTTGAATTATTTCGGAAAAAAGTAGGCCACTGTGCAACATTTTTGGGTATAGTGATCCAAAGACCACTTTCATGTAGGACATGATTGCATATTCGTTATTTTTTGACCCCCCAATAAATTCAAGCAGTACAGTCAGCTCCAAAAACGTGCATCAGCAGCTCAATAAATCGTTATTTTTGTTGAATTATTTCTGAAAAAAGTAGGCATTGTGCAACATTGTGGGTATATTGAAACAGAGCCCACTTACATGTAGAACTTGAATGCATATTCGTTATTTTTTGACCCCCCAATAATTTCACGCAGTACAGTCAGCTCCAAAAACGTGCATCAGCCACACAATAAATCTTAATTCTTGTTGAATTATTTCTGAAAAAAGTAGGCACTGTGCAACATTGTGTGTATAATGAAACAAAGCCCACTTACATGTAGAACTTGAATGCATATTCGTTATTTTTTGACCCCCTAATAAATTCAAGCAGTACAGTCAGCTCCAAAAACGTGCATCAGCAGCACAATTAATCGTAATTTTTGTTGAATTATTTCTGAAAAAAGTAGGCACTGTGCAACATTGTGTGTATAGTAAACAAAGCCCACTTACATGTAGAACTTGAATGCATATTCGTTATTTTTTGACCCCCCAATAATTTCACGCAGTACAGTCAGCTCCGCTCCAAAAACGTGCATCAGCCACACAATAAGTCTTAATTCTTGTTGAATTATTTCTGAAAAAAGTAGGCACTGTGCAACATTGTGTGGAAAGTGAAACAAAGCCCACTTACATGTAGAACATGAATGTATATTCGTTATTTTTTGACCCCCCAATAAATTCAAGCAGTACAGTCAGCTCCAAAAACGTGCATCAGCCACACAATAACTCGTAATTTTTGTTGAATTATTTCTGAAAAAAGTAGGCGCTGTGCAACATTGTGGGTAAAGTGCAGACAAAGCCCACTTTATGTAGAACATGAATGCATGTTCGTTATTTTTTGACCCCCCAATTAATTCAAGCAGTACAGTCAGCTCCAAAAACGTGCATGCCTGTAACAGTCACAACAATAAATCTTAATTATTTTGAATATATTTTGGAAAAAGTAGGAACTGTACACTATTGCGGGTGTAGTCGAAAGAAGCCCACTTTTATGTAAGACTTGACTACACATCCATCATTATTTTCCCCCCCCCTCCCCCTCACGCCTCTTAATAGTTTCAACACACCTTTTCACCCAGAAGGTATGATCGGTCCCAACCAAATTTGGCATGTGTTGTCAGGTAGACCTACCTAATCACCTCATTTTGATAGTTTTCTAGTTCGCATCACATTTCATGACAGCTGGGTAACACATTGAAATCACCCCAACTCTGCTTGCTGTATAAGGTGCCTGAGTGTGTAGCGCGCCACGGCTTGGCTGCGGCGCCTCAACGGGCTCCTAGATAATAGTTTAACATGGAAAAACAGTTGGGCCCATGAACCGAAGAAGTACCGAATTACTTAGGTTTTGTTCGAAACCATACTAAACTTTTCAATTTGTGATGTATGTTTATGGTTAATATTATTTCATAGTTTTAAATATTTCCATATTTTTATATTGAAATTAAAGAACTAAACAGATATCATGTCGTTTAGCTCATTTCGTTCTGCATGTTATGGGGTCGGTCGAACAACTGCCACACATAGGCCCTAATAATAATAATATATATTTTATTATTCATGTTGTTCCTCAGGCTGCTCAAGATAAAATGATGAGTATAAATGAGGAGACCTTGGATGAAAAACTGAAAACAATTGACTTACCATTTAACCAGCAACTTTTAGTAAAAGAGTGTATTCATATTGGGAAATACTCGAACAAGTCAAGTCGAAGATACAGCCCAGACTGGATACTGTTATGTCTCCTTCTCCACATAAGAAGCCCATCTGCATATTCATTTTTAAAACTCAAGAGATATTACCTTTGCCTTGTGTCAAAACCGTACGATCCTATTTAAGTCTAGTTAATACAGACTGCGGTTTTGATGAAAAGTTTTTTGAAGCATTTAAACTAAAACTTTCTAAGAAAAATATGCAGCAACGTAGGGGTATGTTAGTATTTGACGAAATTCAAGTAAGTTATGAAACACATTTCAAATGCTATTGAGCTGTTATGAGAGTTGACATTATTTTTCAACTATATTTCTGCAATTTCTTTTTTAGGTGCGTACCTCTGCTGCAGTGACTGTACAAAACATGAAAATTCAAGGTTTAGTAGCCTTTGGAGAAGGTGAAGCAAAAGCTACAACTACGGACGAATTAGCTGACCACGGCCTCGTCTTAATGTTTCAACCTTTTGCCGATAGCTATACTCAACCAATTGCAGTGTTTGCATCAAAGAACAGCACGAAGAGCACTCTGATTGCACGCTTAATACTTAAAGCAATAATTCTACTGGAAAAGCTGGTGCCAAAATTGATGCAATTGTTGCGATGGGGCAGCCACTAATAGAGGCATGTGGAATCAGTTGGTGTCAGTGGGAAACTAGAGAGCTCTAAATGTTGGTTTGAACATCCTGTCGATGAGAACAGAAAGTGTGGACTGTCTCTGATGCAACCGCACCTTATAAAATGTATAAGAAATCGGTTACATAATCAAAAATCATTGAAGGTAGGCCTATACAACTAATACCTAGCTACCTGTTATTTTAGTAGCCTACTATCAGTGCCAGGTTGTGAATTGCTACACACTAATATTGAATTTTGAAATTATTTTAGCTGTCTGAGAATGGGAATCGTGTTCAGTGGCAACACTATGTGGCAATGCACGATGCTGATTATAGCTTGCCAGGAAACTTGCGAGTCTGCCCCAAGATAACAAATGATCACCTCAACCCTTCTAATTGTGCTAAAATGAGAGTATCACTTGCTGTCCAAGTGAGTATGAAAAGCAAGTTTTGTAGGCAACTTTGGTTAAGGATTAGGCCCAACAAGAAATGTGACATTTAAATTATTTCTAATTGTTTTTCCCCCAGGTGTGCTACACTCTCCACCCGGCTAATTAAGGAAGAGGTGCTAAATGAATACACGTATGCAAAGTTAATTTAAGATACTGTTTATTAAATGTAAAATTCCACAATTATGAGAAGCACAGAACGTAGTTCGTACTCTCCTGGGATCCGTAGACAACTGACTTCACATTTCACAACACCCTCGAAGCCAGCCAAACTTGACCTCCCCCTCTCCATGGTCACCAACCTAAGAATATAATAATGACAAAATAAACTAAAAGACTAATTAGAAATGTCAATTCACACAAATCACTAACTTATAAAACACAAAACAATAAAGACAACTTCAATTAAACATTACTACTACTAATTATAAAACAATGGGAACCATAGCGTTACCACACATCAAGTGACCAAAAGAATAAACAGAGTTAAGTTGGTATTACCCAGCCCAGAGTGCTGGCGGGATGAAGGGATGTCCATCCTCGCAGGGGTGGTTCGGAGACGACATAAAAACCATGAAGAAATAAATTACCGAAACAGTGTGACGTTAGGTTAGGTCAGAAAGAGAGTGAATACGCAATGCAGAAACTAGCTCACAAAGGAAAAGAACACAAAGAAAGGGTATGAGACAGCAAAATGACAGGTAATGAGACGAAGTCTGATTTTCGTTCATTTTCAAAGAGTGCTGTCCTAAATTAATCATGGTATAGTCTTCGCCATTTGCTGAGAGCTACCGGAAAAGTCTTTGACTGTAAATCCTCTTGTATCTCTAACCTTTTAACATGTTGACAAGTAAATTGGCGGCTACAAGAGTATCTGAAATAAACTCAACGAAATCATATGTGTTAAAACGAAAGGTTGTTGTCTTTTTGGTCATCCTGAATCTATTGAGTGAAGAGGGGGGAGGAAATTGGGGTTTCCTGTTCGAACACAGACTTTTAAAAGCAAGGTCATATTATCTTCACTTCTATCTCGAGAAGTGAATGGAATCCCTTTATGGTTTTTTGCAGTTTAGGATTAGCAGATGGAAGAAACAAATCATGCGAGTTTGTTGAATGACTGACTCAGACAGACGAACACGACCAAGGGTTGTTTTTGCAACATTTTAGAGTTGTTATGTGTAGGTGGAGAAGGATGCACAAAATCCGTAAATGTTTGTCAATATTGTTTCCGTTGTTTGTTTCCAGTCGTTGTCTGGCAGTGGCACTCCAATGTGCCAGTTGTTCTGACGCGATGGTCTGTAATAATACATTTTGGTGTGTGATAATTGTGGTAAATTAGTTGTTTCTTTGTTTTAAAACGAAATTTTTAATAGTGGAAATGGTGCTAGAAGAGTGTTCAGTTGGTTGGCTTGTTCCGTACAAAGTTGGTTTATGAGGTGACATTGTAGGCGGCAACAAACGATGGTGTAAGCTTTCAACTTTATTTATTTTAAAGTTTGTGTAGGCCTATGTATGTATAGTTAAACTCTAAAAAACCAAAGACGAAACTCATTTTTGTGTGTGTGATTTGACTATAAAGTATGAAGTGTAGTTGTAATAGCTCAGTGTTATGTGTTAATGTGCGTGTTAATGACCGAAAATAATATAGTTATCCCAAATCCAATCCTGACCAGACCCTACAATTGGTAAAACTTGCAAATATTCCGCGACGGTATATGATTGACCAATTAGCAGAGACACTTGGCCATAAAGTTGTTAGACTCCCTCCTTATTATTGCATATTGAACCCCATTGAAATGGTGTGGAGTAAGATAAGATAAGATAAGATAAGACTTTATTCTTCTTCTTCAGTATACAGTATACATAACACAAGTAAATATAGCCGGTTTTATAGGTGCAAGAAGAAGACCCACCTAGAGCCGAAGCCCTGTGTGTGGGTGTATTCTATTGTGAAGTTCTTTGAAACATTTAAGATGGCGGCTTATAGTCATTATAGCTATTTAACAATACAGGAAACTAATCGATAACGTTACAAGTTAGATATTTCGTAATCTAGATGTTAGCTCTAGATATAAAGTTTTAAAGTTACATACAAGTCATAATCATAAATAATACATTCCAGTTGTGTACGTACAATCAATAGGAGATGACATTGAGTATTTAGTAGACATTCTCATTGCAGAAAATTGGTAGTACCTAAAGTTGTAAAGAAATCTAAAAATCTAAAAACTAAGATTAAGATCTAAGCTAATTAGAATTGTTATGGACATAGTATCAATTGTGTCAATTAGTAGTCAATAATAAGTTTACAATTGGAATATTTTGTACGATACTCTAGATACTAGCCTAGTTCCTAATGAAAATTTACATACAAGTCAAAATCACCTGTAATTCATTTCAGTTGTATACATACAATCAATAGATGTATTTGATATAGTGTTGGTGATACGTTATATTGGAAAGGAATCCAACATTAAAACCTAAGTTAACTACAAATTGTAAATAGGCGTTTAGGGCCTAGTATAGCTAGGTAAGGTATACACATGAATATGAGAAGAATAACTAGATGCGTAAGTGAGTACCAGTAAGAAGTACATTATTCACAAGGTTCGACGAGAATTCTCTGTCTTTTTCCATAATCCATTTTTTTATTTGCCTTTTGAATTTAATTTTGTTTTTTTGTATCTGGCTCCTTATTTCAATTGGGATTGTATTAAAAAGTTTAGGCCATATGAATTGACCATGTCTTTGTCCAATGCTTTTTTCTTGCCTTGGAATGATTAAGTTTAAATTTGAGATTCCTCTTGTAGTAGGCCTAGTTGCGTGGGGTTGGGTTGGGCGAATTTTAGTGGTAGATAAAAGTGCCGGTGTGTTTATGTTTATAAGCTTTAAAATATATATTTGTCTGATGTCAAATAGTTTCGAGTCATGAAAAAGTTGTTCAGAGGGGTACCAGTAGGGCTTGTTGCTTATTACTTTTATAATGTGTTTTTGGATTATGTTTAAGGGCTCTAAATGTGAGTTTCTGATCCCACCCCATCCTACGATTCCATACTGCAATCTCGAGTAAATCAGAGCGAAATAAACCATTTCGAGTGTTTTGGCATTTAGTATGTTTTTTAGCCTATAGAACTTTAATAGACAATATCTTAATTTTGTTAGAGTTGCGTTTATGTGTGCTTTCCAATTAAGTTGGCTGTCAAGAGTGATACCTAGATATTGAGCATGGTCCACTTTTGTGATTTCGTAGCAGTTGCAGTTGTTTAGTGGTGCTGTGCATTGTTGCTCATGAATTTTTATATTTCCATTGTTATATAAAGGTATTTGAAAACTGACAACAACAACAACTACATGTATCATGTTGTTAGGTTGGTACTAGGTAGAAGATTTCTAAGTTGTTTGGTGGGACCTAAAAAGTAGGACCCCGCACTTTACTGTATTGTCATTGTATCAATAAACAGTCAACTAAAAATGTAGTCCGTCGTTATTTGTAAACTATTAATCCATCCTGACTAGAAAACGTAATAAGAATATATAATATGGTGTCAGAAGTGGGATTTAAGTTTATTTACAAGTTTATCTCGTAGAGCGCGATTATAAAAATGTTTTTATAAAAAGTGAGGTTAGGCGGGGCCGACCACATGTTGGAAAAAAATATAAAAACGAGTGAATATTCATTCCGCGCATAGCCTAGCCTAGGCCTACCATTATATATTACAAGAATAATAATGGAAGGGTTTCGTGTTCCGCCCGTGTTGAGAATTAAAGATAATCCACGTGTAGAATGGAAGGCTTGGAGGCAAGAGTTTGAGACCTACATCTCTGCCACAGGTTTGGATACAAAGCCAGATCCTCGAAAAATAGCTATGTTGATAAACTTAATTGGACCCGACGCTCAACCCATTTTTAACAACTTCGTTTTTGAAACCCCAGAAGACAAGAAGAAGTACGAGGTAGTACTAAGAAAATTCGAAGAACACTGCTTGCCGCAGGTGAATATAATAATGGAACAGTTTAATTTCTTCAATGTAAAACAGAAAGAAGGACAGCCGTTTGATAGCTTCTTGACGGAACTCCGTACCAAATCAGGCACGTGTGATTTCGGAGATCAGTTGGACAACCTACTCCGAGCTAGAATCGTGTTTGGGATCCGGGATTTCTCGCTACAAGAAAAGTTACTCCGAGACGGTGCCCTATCCTTGGACAAAGCCATCACTATTTGCCGGGCGGCTGAGGTATCAAAACAACAACTCGAGCAGCTCCGAGACCCACAGGTAGGCCTTGTTGTGTATTTGAATTGTGTTTAAATTACGAGCCATCAAGAGCTGCTACCTGGCGGCCGTCTCTAGAACTACCAGGCATCACAGACGAGACGCAATGGCTGACTGGTAGAATCACACTCATATTTACTGTACCAAGTAATTAATAAATAATACTGTCGTTAGAATCATATTCACGTGTAGACTATTTTATTATTCAATATTATAAACCCACGCGCAATATACGACATGGTGTCAAAAGTGGAACTAAGCTTAAAAGCTAGTAAACCTGTGTAAAGTGAACACGCGATTCTAGGCCTAAAACATGCCAATTCTCGCGCGAGTGAGCGACCTAAACATGGCCTCGCAATAAGCGTACGTGCTTGTATGCTCGCAAGTGAAGCAAATACAAGAAGTCAAGAAGACTAGAACTGAACAGTAAGTTAATACATCAACCATAATTAAGATGGGGAATTCAGAAAGCCACCAATACTCCAGATGGACGCATCTGCTTTGTCTAAATCTTGGACTGAGTGGAAGCAGATGTTTGACATTTTTATGACAGCAGCCGGTCATAAAGACAAACCAGAACAAGGTTCAAGTCAGCATGTTTCTGAATCTACGTTGGTTTCGAAGCAGTTCGTGTTTACAATACGTTTGGATTAACAGACGCCACAGTGACATTAAATACACTGTTAAAAAAGTTTGGACGAATATTGTCTACCAAAAAAGAACTTAGCAATTGAGTTACATAATTTTTTTCTCGTCACACAAAAGCCGGGAATGAGCTTCGATGAGTTCGTGACTGAGTTAAAAAACTGTGCAGCAACCTGTGAACTAGGAGATGTCTATGACAACATTCTAAGGGCTAGAATAATCTTTGGAATTAGCAACAAACAACTACAAGAGAGATTACTAAGTGAATCAAAGTTATCACTTGCTAGATGTATCGAACTGTGTCGCGCATCTGAAGTTAGTAAAATCAAGTACAAACACTACATGAAGTAGGCGGGTCCATAAAGTCAGTACAGTCCGTACAAAAGGAGGTACAACGAAACCTAACCTGAAAAAGTGGCAGAACCAAGATCAACCAGCAGTCCAGGCCAAGCAGAGTCAACAAGGAGGGGGTCAGCACAGCAGATGTCAATCCACATCCGGGGTCTCCCAATCTACATTTGACTGTCGACGCTGTGGATACAATCATGCTTCGCGCAAGTGCCCAGCATACGGAAAAACTTGTAACCACTGCCAAGGGTCAAATCATTTCGCATCAGTGTGCAAGAAGAAAAGTGGTAAAGTATTGCATGCAGTTTCTCAAGAAGAGAATAACAACAATAATTCCTGACAATGAAAATAGTTTCTTTGTAGGATCATTGTCTAGTGAGTTCAAAAACACTTGAACAATGTTGGACTCAATCATTGGAGGTACACTCTAAGAAAATCAAGTTTAAACTAGACACGGGGGCAGAAGTGAATGTAATTCCTTCCAAACTCATAGACAACTAGGTTATCAGACAAAGTGACAGACACTAAATAGTCCTTCTGTCATATGGAAACTTTAAAATTAAGCCTAAAGGCAAAATTGAGCTTGTTTGTTCAAAGAGGCAACAGAGAATCAGTAAAATTAAGTTTTGTAGTAGCAGACACAGATTCACTACCTATACTAGGATTAAAAGCATGTGTAGAACTAAACTTAATTTCTCGTGTTGGAACTGTCGCACAGCAGATAAATGCATGTCAGTCAAGTGATGAAAAAGCACATAAGTGTGTAGTGGAGAGTGTAAAGCCTTCACCTAAAATTGTGGTGGTTAAAACTAGCTTTCCATCCACAACTAACCTAACTAAGAATGAGTTGCTGGAAAATTATAAAGATGTTTTTCAGGGGTTAGGTCAATTTCCTAAAGAGTACAAAATAGAATTAAAACCTAATTCTGAGGGTGTAATACATCCACCTAGACGTATACCAATCATGTTAAAGCCCAGAGTGAAAGAAGCACTAGATAAGCTAGAAAATCAAGGTATAATAGAAAAAGTTGATACAGCTACTGACTGGGTGAACAATTTGGTAATTGTAGAAAAACCAAATGGGTCACTTAGGTTATGTCTAGATCCTATTGAGTTAAATAAGGCAATAAAAAGATGTCATCATATGTTACCAACTGCTGAAGATATAGCTATGAAAATGGCCGGAAAATCAGTTTTTTCTGTCCTCGATCTCAAGGATGGGTTTTTTCAAATAAAAATAGACCCTGAAAGCTCTAGCTTTGCACATTCAGCACAGTATTTGCCGCTATATGTTCAAGCGTTTACAATTTGGTATTTCAAGTGCGCCGGAGGTGTTTCAAAAAGCAAATGAAGACATCTTTGGTGACATTGCTGGTGTACACATCATTTTTGATGATTTGTTAATTTCAGCAAGTTCAGAAGCTGAACATGATAAAATCTTGCTTGAGGTTTTGGAAAGGGCAAGAACCAACAATGTAAGTTTTAATGAAACAAAGGTTTCAGTTCAAAGTAAGGAAGTTCAATATGTTGGACATGTCATATCAGAGGATGGCCTCAACCTAATGAAAATCGTATCAAGGCTATAACAAACATGCCAACTCCCAAATCTAAAAAAGATCTAATGCGATTTCTGGGCATGGTTAAATACCTAGCCAAGTTCATTCCTAACATGAGTCAGTCGACTAAACACTTACGTGATCTACTTAAAGATAACGTTGAGTTCCATTGGGATGCAAATCATGACAAAGCACTGTCTGAGCTCAAACTTAAACTGTGTAACGCACCCGTACTAAGCTTTTATGATGCGTCACAACCTTTATGCATTCAAACCGATGCCTCTAAAGACGGATTGGGTTGTTGTTTGATGCAAACAATCATCCAATCGCTTATGCTTCTCGAGCTTTGACAGATGCAGAAGTTAGATATGCTCAAATTGAAAAAGAATTACTGGCAATAGTGTTCTCTTGTGAGAAATTTCATGAATACATATATGGTCAGGTAATCGAAGTCCAGTCAGACCACAAACCATTAGAGTCAATCCTAAAAAAAGATATCAATTTGACAACATCGCGCCTGCAGCGTATGCTCCTAACGCTACTGCGCTATCAACTAGTTGTTACTTACGTTCCAGGAAAATTGATGTTCCTCGCAGACACGTTGTCGAGAGCGTATTTAATAGAACCAGTAACTTCAGACCCAGAAATGGATGTAGTAGTCCATGCTATCAGCAAGTATTTGCCTGTATCTAATGATCGTAGAGTAGCACTACAAGAAGCCACTAAGATGACCAAGCCTTGCAAAATCTAATTAGATTAAACGCAGAAGGTTGGCCAGTTACAAAACATAAGTGTCCAGAAAATGTCAGAATTTATTGGCACAGAAAACATGACATTACCGTAGATGATGGTCTAGTTTTTGTTGAAATAAACTCATAGTGCCTCTGTCTCAAAGACAGATAATTCTCAATGTAATCCATGAAAGCCATCAAGGCATTGCAAAGTCAAAAGCAATGATTCGACCAACATTGTTTGGCCGGGAATCAATGCTGACATAGAACAAACTGTTCTAAAACTGTAGGGTATGTGAACAACATCGGGCTTACAATCAAAAAGAGCCTCTAATACCTCATCCTGTTCCAGAACGATGTTGGGAAACAGTGTGTTGTGACTATTTTGATCTAAATCTATAACAATACATAGTTGTTACTGATTACTATAGTAATGTGTTGGAAATATTACAGGTAGAGTCAAAGACAGCACGCGAAACTATTCAGAAGCTTAAATCTTTATTTGCACGATTTTGGCATACCAGATAAAATCATGTCAGACAACATGCCATTCGCGAGCAATGAGTTCAAAGCATTTGCAAGTGAGTGGGGCATAACTTAATCACGTCTAGCCCTCACTATCCGAAGTCGAACGGATTAGCTGAACGCTCAGTTCAGACGGCTAAGAGCATGATTAAAAAATGGCAGAAGATGGAAAAGATATCCATGTAGCACTTTTAAATTATAGAAACACTCCAGTAGCAGGACTTTCTATGTCACCTGCTCAGCTATTGCTGAATAGAACGTCTAAAAACTAAGCTGCCGGTAACATTTCCACTATTAGAGTCTTCTCTTCCCGTTAATGTAAGAGAGGAATAAAGAAAAAGCAAGCTATCATGAAAACTGTTCATGACCGAGGGGCAAGAGAGCTAAAGCCATTGTCACCAGGACAAAATGTTTGCATTAGAAAGAATAAGGAATGGCAACCTGCCATTGTAGTAGATAAGCATAGCGCACCTAGATCATATATAGTTAACACATCAGAAGGAAGTATGCTTAGGAGAAATAGAAGAGATATTCTTGAGTCAAGGCATACCATGGTTAACAATAATCATAATGATCAGTACTTTGATGTTGATGACAATCACGACAGCCTCACTTGTTGAGCCAGAGATAGGTCCGGTCCTAAACCAACAAAGTACTCACCTAGGCCAGACGTGCTATCAGGCGTCCTATTAGATTAATGATTACTGTTAGTATGTATCTTTAAAGTATTCTTTAATATTGTGAACATAGTAGACATTGTGATTCAGTTGAATATAAAATAACTTTGTATTTTCAATAACAGTGTACTACTGTAATTTAATTAATATTATAACATGTAATCTGGTGAATGCTAACTCAGAGGGGAGGTGTTGTGTATTTGAATTGTGTTTAAATTACGAGCCATCAAGAGCTGCTACCTGGCGGCCGTCTCTAGAACTACCAGGCATCACAGACGAGACGCAATGGCTGACTGGTAGAATCACACTCATATTTACTGTACCAAGTAATTAATAAATAATACTGTCGTTAGAATCATATTCACGTGTAGACTATTTTATTATTCATATTTATAACCCACGCGCAATATTACGACAGCCTAGTTCCAAGTGAAATAAACATTGTGAAGACAAAGCGCAATCGCAACCCTAAGAAAAAATCAGCCAGTACTAGCGAACCAAAAACTGATAAATACTACAGTGAACCGACCACAACTAAAACTGGGACCAAAGCTTTTGACTGTCGCAGTTGCGGTAATAAACATCTACCAAGGCTTGTCCTGCTTTTGGGAAAAATGTTTTTGTGTGTCATAAAAATAATCATTTTAGTTTAATGTGTTTCAACAAGAAACCTAACCCTAAACGGGTTAAGAAGTGACCGGAAGAAAAGAGTATTAGTTTATTACTAGAAAACAGCTTTATCACAAGTTTAAAAGGGTGGTGGCTTACTAATTAAAACTGTTTTTTTGATAAAAATGTAACTTTCAAGCTAGATAAGGTGCTCAGGTGAAGTCCCACCAGGTTAAATTTTTGACAAACCCAGGCCTTTTTTTTAAAAAAAGGTAAGAGTACCAAAACAATATTGGTCCCCTTTTTGGGGAAAATAGAATCAAGCCTAGAGGGGTAGTAGAGTTGCTTGTACCAAGGGTAGCAATGAACTATTTAAAAATTAGATTTTATTGTTGCTAATAGAGTCACAACCATTGCTAGGCCTAGTAGAGTCAGAAAGAAAACCCATTAGAAAAGTGGCAAGGTTTAAAGTAGTAGAAACTTGGACAGGGGATTTAGATAAAGAGGGTATTGTAGCTCAAACAGTGAGTTTTTTGAAGGATTAGGGAAAAAACCAGGTGAGCAAAAATGTTTTAAACGATAAGGTGATCCTGTTATTCATGCCCTCAAAGGTCCCATTTCAGCTCCAACCCAAATGAAAGAAACCCAAACACTCTTGAAAAACAAGGGTCGTATCCCAAAATAGATCACCCTACTGACTGGGGCAGAGTCTCGTTTTTAGTGGAGAAAAAAGAGGAGTCTACGTCTCTGTCTTGATCCCAAATTTAAATATGGGGGTTAAGCGGGGAACTTTTGCAATTCCACTGCCCAAAATGTCGCGATTCGTAGAACGGAAAAAAAAATGTTCACAAAACGGACATGAAGGACGGTTTTGGCATAACAATTAAACAATTTTAGTGCTGCTACGTACTTTTTAGACCCCCTTTTGGTAGTATCGCTTTGAAAGGCTTCCATTTGGTGTCAGCTCGGCACCAGAAAATTTTCCCAAAAAAAGGTCATGAAAAAATTTTGGGGTATTCCGGGGGGTGGATTGTGTTTGATGACTAATAATTGCAGGGACAATGTAGAGGAACATGTCAGATATTCTTGCAGGCTAAAGAGCCAAGCAGTATGGAGGAAGTTCAAACAAGGGAAGATGCAAATCGAGTGGACTCTGTCAAAAACTGGCTTGGTAACATCGGGAAGGACTCAAACCAACAAGGACAGAATTTTGAGCAATGGGTTTAGAGACTCGCCCCCAAAAAGAAGGAAGATTTTACGCCGATTTCAGGCATGGTCCGTATGTAGCTCAGTTTGTACCCAAACTTTTTACATACCCCTGCCCCATTTAAAGGGGAAATTTTTTAAAAAAAAGATGTTGATTGGCAATGGCAGCCTCAAATGAGAAAAACATTGGCTAGTTTAAAAGAAAACGTGCATGCACCTGTTTGCAAATTTGATCAAGCCCAAACCCCTGTTTTACAAACCGATGCTCGAAAGAGGGTTAGGTGCATGCTTGGGGTGCAAGATTCTCTTCAATTGCATATGGGAATCTCGCAGTCTACTGCAGCAGAGAAAAAAATTTAAATGAAAAAAGGAAATGCTTGGGAAAAGTTACGGTGTACAAAAATTTTTACCAATACTGTCGGTAGAAACGAAAGTACATACTGATCATAAACCCCTTGTCGTTATCGTGAAAAAGGGCTAAATCTAGTGTCATTTAGGCTTCAGCGAATGTTGTTAAATTTTTAAGATTGATTTAAATGTGCTTTCCCCGGCAAAGAGTTTTCTTGGCTGATACATATCAAGGGGCCTACTAATGGGCCCGGGGGGAGGATGATCCGAACTTAACGTCATTGACATACAGTAGAAAAACATTTTCATTTTCCCCCCAAAGAGGGGGGGAAACTAAAAAAACAACTTTTGCTGACACAGTCCTTAGCAAAAAATTCATACCACACAAAAGGATGGCCAAGCGAGTTTCCCAGGTTAACCTGTAAAGCCTTATTTGGAAAAAATGCAGGGAAAAGATCTTGTGTCGGAAGGTTTAGTGTTTGTAGGGGAAATAAGTTATTTTACCTCAAACAAGCGGAGAAAATGTTAAAAATTTAAATTTAGAGGGCCATCAGGGCATGGAAAAATGTAAGGCGAGAGCACGGGAAAACTTTATTGGCCCTGGATGACCCCGCAAATCGGGACACGTGTCCCAAATGCTGGATCTGTGAGAAGTTTCAGAGAAACCAAATCAAAAGGCCATTTTCTTCCCCATAAAAATTCCCGATCGGCCATGGGAGAAGATTCTGGCCGGGGTTTTCCTAAGAAAAAAAAATTTTTTAAATGGGGGAGGGTTTTTTTTTTACAAATTACCCTGGGCCCCAAAAAATTTGAGTTAAAAACTATTTCAAAAATGGTTAAAGGGGGGAAAATCATTAAGGTTTCCCGGAAAAAGGGTAACTACACACATGCCAAATTTTATTGGGATAAAACGATTATTCCTTCTTGGTGAAAAAATGGCTTGAAACATGCTCAAAATCACTTTAAGGATGTTAGCTACTGCTAGCTACTGCCTCACATCTAATACGTCGGGCCCGCGATTCTGACCAGACGGGTGGGACTACAATGTTATATTTTACAGGGACATTAAGGTTATAGAATGATAGTCTCTTTTGAAAAAAAAAGTTGAAAAGTTTGTTGGAAGGTTTCCAAATAAAGGTTTTAAAATAAGCCTTAAACACTTGCATACAATCAACAAGTAACCATAGTTACTTGACACTTGTTAAAGGTATAAGCAGAGTTAGGCGGGAAAGTGCGATACGTAAACAAATAGCGGACATTTAAAATTTTTCTTCTTTGTGGGGAAACGAGAAAAGGTGTCATTATACTCTCATAAAACAAATCAGAAACCGTCCCTGGCCTAGGCCCAGATGTGGAAATTATTTATAATGCAAAAGTGTAGGTCTAAAGTTCCATTTGGCTATAGGACTAGTAAAATTCATACTTACATTACATGTTTGACAAGCCTACCCAACCCTATGCCAGCACAACATTTTTTGATATGAACTTGCTCAACTGTTTGTTTACATAATTGCAACAATCAAATCTTTTCATACAACTTGTCTTTCGATTGGCCAGCGTTTATGAAGGCACTGCCATCTAGAATAATATAGAACTTTTTTCGAGCTCTTTTGCTATACGCAAATCTTTTTAAAGTGTTTGGATTTCGTGATACTCTTTCAACCATAGACATCCTATATAATTGGCTGGGACCAGCAGCGGTGGTCCACTTCGGTACAATTAGAAGCCATCTTAAAATGACATTTACATGTTAATCAAATGGGAGCGATTTGTGGCCAAATAGTTCTCAAGATTGCCGCCAGGTTGACAGGTAAGCATACTAGCCTTTAACACCAAATGATTAGTAAATTCCCTTATGCAATCACTTCGTATGTTTCTTTTGTTTAATACCATGCTGCACAAGCTAAACCATATCAAACCATCCATAAAATACTTTTTTGCATTAAAAAAGCATAAATTAAAAACACCAAACCCGCCATCTTGAAATGGGCCGGTTGAGTCTTCAATTTGCTACGCTCGCGCCTGTGCGGAGGTATAGGAGACTGCTAATCTAGCCTACTATGGGGGTTTAATTAATATCAATGCTTTCAACTCACAACCCATGACGTTTTCCACGATAACCGTTCAAGAATACCAATTCCTTCGAAAACGAAAACGACTTCGTTTTCCAAATTGCGTTTTCAACTCATCTCCCACGAACTCAAGAATTGGGGTCCCCGTCCTTATACCGTCCCTTATACCATGGTTATACCACCTATACCCAGGATGTACATGAAACCGGGTCTAGATATTTTACATCCTATATTGTTACTGCTAATACCATAGAATTTAAATCAACTTTTTATAAAAATATTATATTTTTGCAAATAATTTTGTAATGGAACTTGAAAAAGTAATGAGATCACACACATAAAAAAAACTTGTAGAAATACCCGCCAAACCTTAAAACAACTCAAAAGGAATGAGATCTAAAAAAGGGCCAAGCTCATCTACCCTTCCCCTAAACGTACAGTGTCCCATAACAGCATCCCTCGAAAAGCTTGGCAAAATAGAATTGCATTTATTACGTTTAAATTAATTAGAAAAAAAAGAACTTGGATAAACTATTACGTTTAAATTATAATCGCAAAATTCTATTTGCCCCAAACTTTTTCGAGGATGCTGTTATGGGACAAATGTACGTTTATGTGGAAGGGTAGATGAGCTTGGCCCTTTTTTTAGAAACTCATTCCTTTTGAGTGTGTAAAGGGTTTTGGGTGTATTTCTACAAGTTTTTTTTTATGTGTGTGTAAACAGTCAACTAAAAAATGTAGTCCGTCGTTTTTTGTAAACTATTAATCCATCCTGACTAGAAAACGTAAAAAAGAAAATTATAATATCCATGGAAATTGGGTTGGATGCTTGGCTGGTAGTGAAGGGGATAAATACTGTTTTTAAACTAAGTTAGGGTAAGTAAATTTTGTTGTAACCATTTATATATTGTCCTCAAGTCATTTGTTGCCGGGGGTTTTATCGTTTTTATTCCCAGTTTCCCACCTCTGAAAAAATATTGCTGTGTCGTCTGCGTATATAATAATTCTTCCCTTTTATTGGTAAATTACAGATGTCGTTTACATATATTATGAAAAGAAGAGGACCAAGCACAGTGCCTGTGGCACCCCATACTTTATTTTACGTTCTTACTTATGCTTTGTTCGATTTTACACTTTGGGTTCTATTTGTTAGATAGCTTTTTATTAGATTAAGGCAGTTTTTCCCCCCACTCCATACATGTCAAGTTTGTGGAGCAGTAAGCTGTGGTTTTACAGTGTCAAAAGGGCCCTTTGGCTAAGTCAAGTAAAACTACTATGGATTTTGTGTTTTGTCTAGAGCATCATATATATCACCTGTCAGGCTATAGATAGCATTGTCCGTACTAAGACCTTCCCTAAAACCAAATTGGCTGTTTGATAAAATGTTGTGTTTGTTCATAAAATTTGTGAGGCGGGTTTTGATGCATTTTTCTAATAGCTTTGAGAAGTGAGTTAAAAGAGAGATTGGCCTGTAGTTCTCTTTACTTTTCTTATCTCCGGATTTGTAGATGGGAGAGATAATTGATGTTTTATAAGAGGTTGGGAAAATACCAGTTTGTATACTTAAATTAAAGATATAGCATAGCGGTTTTAGGATATGTTTATGCACAATTTTGATTGTTTGTACTTGAATACTGTCTGTGCCTGGGGCACTAGCATTTTTAATTCGTTTATGTATGTCGTTAGTTCGTTGCTTTTTACTGGATTAAGAAACAGGCTACTTTCGAGGCGTTTTATGTTGTGTTGTGGTAGTCTATTTGTTTTCGTCTTGGTTTTAGTCTTATTTAGTATGTTAGTAGCATAGTTATGGCCAACCTCTGAGAAATAGTTAACGAATACTTCGGCAATTTCATCTGTGTTTTTAGTTGTATTATCATTGCCTATTTTTATTTCTGGGATCATGTTATTGGACCTGACTTTCTTGGGCTCATATCCAGAGGCTTCATTGATTATTTGCCAGATTTTTTTCGTATTTTTGCCAGCCTCTTGAATTTTGTTTTGGTAAAAGTCTTCTTTAGTTTTTCTAATTAATTGTGTAAGATAATTCCTGTATAGTTTGTACCTTGAGTTCTCATGCTGGTCTAGTGGTTTTTTTAGCTTTATACATAGAGCATTTTCTTTTTTAACTTCATGTTCCATTTGTCTCTGTGTCTTATTGAGGTGATTAGTCCAGTAGTGGCCCAAGGTTTTATTTTTTTATGTTTAGAGTTAGTTTTGACTAGGTTCACGGTGGTATGTTTTTGTATGTATGTTTCGAGTGTGCCCATGAATGAGTAGCATGCTTGATCCACATCTGTTCTTTCATAAACTTCTTCCCAATTTTCATTAGAGATATCTTGTTCAAGGTTAATATAGTTTATGTTATGACGATACATCTGTATATTAGCTAATGGGTCTTGTCGGGTCGTGTTTTTGGCAGTGGTTTATACTTAGTGAGGTTATGTAGTGGTCAGTTATAGATGTTTTTATTACTACTGGGGTACACGTTAGGTGGTGTTGTTTCTTTATGAATATGTGATCAATACACGTTTTAGTGGAAGCAGTCTCACGCGTAGGGCCGTTTATTAGAGGATTAAACCCATGTATCGCCATAGTGTTCATGTACTCCTGGCTGGCTAGGCCTGGAGAGGGGTGGTCTAGTATGTTAATATTAGCATCCCCAATAATGATGCAAGTGGAGCTAGTGTTTCTTTCCGTCTCTAGGAAGCACTTAAGCTGATTTATGAATACTGCTGGGTTAAGTGATGGAGATCTGTAGATGGCGTATAAGTTATAGTTTGTATTATCATGTGTAAATGTAAGTTCTGCAACGTTTGCAGTGCTAAAATGTGTATTCTTGGTGGCAGTAACATTTGGAATAGTGTTGGTGTTTATGAAGATGACTATCCCATCAGCACGGGTTACATTTTTATTGTAGTATAAGGTTCTGTAGTTGTTTATATAATAAGCACCCGTACTGTGCTGTATGTGTGTTTCGGTAAGTATTATTATGTCAAAAAGATTGTCAAAGACGCTAGGTTCGCTGATGCTGTTAAGAAATAAAATAAACTCGTCAAAATTTGTGTACATTCCTCTTATATTCATGTGTAAAATGTTAAGTTTGTTGTTTTTGTACAGGGTTTTTAGTTCATCAGTATTTGTTGATTCAAAAGTTCTCTGTAGGTCTAGGTCTGACACATCGTTTTCATCGTGCTTATAATTCATTGTTAAAGAGATGGATAAGTGAGAAGTAGAGAGAGAAGTAATTTAAAACAAGGTGTAAGACGCAACAACAAGTCGCCCGGAGCTAACGCGGAAGTAGTGGACACAATACGACGGGAAGAAAGCTAAATCGGACGAGAATTGTGGTTGAAATGCGCACAGCATACTGAAAAAGTAGAGCTATCATACGCAAATCGGGACAATTTCATCGATGATAACATTATAATAAACCTTCAAGACGACACCGACAGCAATACATCTTCCGGCGAAGACGAGGATGCATAGATCGTAGCGTGTTTAAATGTATTTACATTTTAGTATGCCCAATGCGATGTTTAGGGAAACAGCATTTTAATCGTGATAATCATAAAAATTGTATTCTTCATTTACGTTTTTTCATCAGCTATCTATACATTTTAAAGTTTTTCTTGGTTGTTTTTATTCATCCGGTACACATTATTTTTAGCCTCCCGGTAGTGCGGAGTTTTTCGTCACTGTTTACACGGATCGCACAAAAGACGACAACTTGTAGCAATCAACCTCCCACTCTGAGAGCAAAAGCCGGTAGCTCTCAGCAAATGGCGAAGACTATAATACTTCTTAAGATTAACAATATTATGAATAGTATATAGGTAAAATCTCGAAAAACTTCTAAATCGTTTTGTCCAGTGCTGACGATTCCCCAAAACTCCCAACGTGTCACTTACGTTGCTCTGTGGGTGGTCACATTCAGCCAATGCCCTTTTTGACCACCGTAACTAAAGGGTTAGAGTAGGCCGAAGGTCGTCGTTCGATAACCCCCATTTCAACCATACTTTCGATCTTTTCGTCAACAGCTGATCTTTTAGAAAGGGGTTTCGGGTAGGACCGTTGTACAAATGGTTGCTGGTCACTCATGTGAATTTCATGCACATAATCGCGTACACACCCTGGTGCGTCTGAGAATACCGCCTTGTGTTTCAACAAAGTCTCAGTGAGCAGCTGTTTATTTGTTGCAGTGGTCTCGACGTCGCGCACTTTCTCTGCAATACGCGTAACAAGGCCACACTCGGGGTTGTGCGTTAGTTGCACTTGGCGACACGATAATACACAGTTCTCATTCACATAATCTTCACACAAAAAATCAAAACCGTCACTCATGCTCTCCGGCTTCTCCCCATTGTCTTCCGTAGCAAGACAAAGTTTGATTGAACCACAAGTTACTTGTTCAGTATCAGTGTACACCAACCTCACTAATTAATGGTATAACAGTTTCATCAAGGTGTAAAGTATGGGTCTCAAAGTTTATGACAGCTCGTTTACGTTCAAACCAATCTGCGCCAAGAATCAATTTGCATGAAAGATTTGGAACGATATACATCGCTACATCATACACAAAAGTTCCCAATTTAATAGGCAAAAAAGTTTGAAACTTTAGTTTGTGACGATGCACAGAACCAAACGCCCCTTCCACGGTTATGCCATGAATGGGTAACAAAGGAACATTAGGACTAACAGCTGCAAGTTCATTATAGAAACATTTTGATATACATGTTAAATCACTACCAGTGTCGAGTAGCACATGAATGTTTTCACGATAACCAACGGTCGCCAACACCCGCGGCGCTTTCACTGTGTTATTGTTTACACCCACCTGGCTATTGTCCTCTTCACGTAACAGGTCATCCACTGCACACATCTCCACCACACCAACGGATCGTATGTTGGCCGTTTCTACATCTTGTCGCTTTGCCTTCAAAGAGTTCACTTCAGCTGGAAACACAGAAGGCGTATGTCCAGCGTTTATTCGTTTCCCTGACTGTTGTCGGGAACGCTGATTGCAGCCTCATGGACAGCCATCGCCTCGTGTGAAGTCTCAGTTCCTGCGACGTCTTGAGTCACCTCCAGATGATTCAGGCGAGAACGGTTCTCGCGAGTCCCCTGACGCTCCCTCCATTGGATGTTGTTCCCGTTGCCTTGGGTATCCCTCCATTGGTTGTTGTAGGTATTGCCAGGTCTCCCCGTTGTCATCTGAAGATTGTTCTCCGTTTTTAATTGTTGAGACCGGTAACCACCTTGGTGTCCGTCCCCCCCACGTTGTTGCTGTTATGTATTGTATTGGATTGTATGTTTATAATGCGCGCATTCTGTATGCATTCGATATCGATATGCATTCGATTATCGATTTATGGACTGTACAGTGATGCGTCCTGGTGGCGTGAATAAAGTGTGTCTTCTTGGGAATTGCGTCGTGGTGGTCTGTTCTTCTCCCAATGTCATGTATCATCCAAATGGGATTAAAGTAGTCTAAGATATAACACTGGCGGCGAGTAAAAGGGATGAAAATCCACGTCAAGTATGTATATATAATAGTCTTGAGGCAATTTTATTTTCCGAGGCGAAAAGTAGGCCTAGGCCCTAGCCTAGGGTAGAAGGGCGTGGTCGCGTAGGCCGACGCGTCCGAAAATTTTCGGCAGTTAGGCCTAAGGCTAGCGTCCTAGTTCAAGGCCTAGACAAGAAAACCTTGTGTCTTTGGATGTATATTTATTGTTAATTCATAGGCCTAGCCAAGTCGTCCTATCCAATATGGGTTTTATTGGAAAAGTCAGTGAGTTTGACCCTCAGCTGGAAGATTTTCAATCTTATGCAGAACGCCTAGATGAGTTTTTCAAGGCCAATGAAGTTACCACTGAGGATAAAAAAGCATCTATTTTCGTAACTCTCATGGGGGCTAAGCTGTATGCAACATTAAAGTCAATCTTAAGCCCGGCAACACCCCAAGGCAAGTCTTACACTGCATTAGTGAATGCATTGAAGTCACATTATGCTCCCGCAAAGTCAGTTATTGCGGAGTGCTTCAAATTTGGTAAACGTAACCAAATGGAGGGTGAGTCAGTCGACAACTACATAGTCGAACTAAAAAGACTGGCGGTTACTTGTGATTTCGGGTCATACCTAGACCGTGCATTACGTGATCGTTTTGTATGTGGTATAAAGAGTGAAGAAACTCAACGGCAGCTACTAAACTGTGAGGATGAGTTATCTTTCGATAAAGCTTGTAAAATTGCTCGCGGATTAGAATTAGCAATGAGTCACGCCAAATTACTGCATCCAAGTGGGTATGGTCAGGAAGTGAAGAAAATGTCAAAAGTTCATGGTGGACGAACAATGAGGGAGAACCACAACCAGGGTTCCCAGAAGCAGAGCCACTCCAAGGAGTCCAAGTCCAAGGCTACGGGTCAGTATCAGTCCAACCAGTCCAGTAAGTCCAACTCTCAATGTAAAAGATGTGGACGTTTCCATTCCGATGATAAATGTCCGGCAAAGGAGTGGAAATGTTACACATGTCAAGCAATCGGGCATACATCCCGTATGTGCCGTAGGCGAAGAAAGGTCAAGAACGTCATGGATGAACCGGGTAGCCAAAGCCAACAGTCGGGTGAGTCGTGTACTGATAGTGATAGTGAAACGTTATGCGCTATAAAAAATGTGACCATTGTGTCAAGTCAAAATAGTGTTGATGCCGAGTCAAGTCAAAATAGTGTCGATACCGTGTCAAGTCAAAAAAGTGTTAACAGCGTGTCAAGTCAAAATAGCGTCAACGTCATGGCAAGTCAAAATAGTGTCAATGTTGTATCAAGTCAAAATAGTGTTGAAACCAGTACCAACACGAACAAATGTGTCAATGTTGTGTCGATGAACAGCAATCTATCCAAAGGTCAAACTAATGTCACTGTTGAGTCAAAACAACTTGATAATGCTTTTTCAAATGTGATTGGCAAGCTAAGGGATGAACCTTTGATAGTCCCAGTGTCAATTAATAATCAGGTTGTCAAAATGGAGGTTGATAGCGGTTCAGCTAAATCAATTATTTCAAATGTAATGTTTAAGGAATGTTTCTCCGATGTCCCTTGCAGGAAGACTGATTTGAAGCTGAAATCAGTAGTAGGTGAAAACCTAAAAATCTATGGTGAAATAGAGGTGTCTGTAGAAAACTACAAAAATTCAAATCAGGTTCATAGTTTACCCCTGATAGTTGCGGATGTACACAATTTTACACCGTTGATGGGAAGATCATGGCTAAATGTTCTGTATCCTGATTGGAGGAAACATCTGTCAAACATTCCTAACACAGTTAATTCCTTAAAATGTCATGATTTCAAGGATATTAGTCAACTTCAGGAAACTTTCCCAAATGTTTTCAAGGGAAGTGAGACTTCAGCCATCAAAGAGTTTGAAGCTGATATTTGTCTGAAGGATAACTCAGTTCCAATTTTCCATAAGGCTTATAATGTACCTTACGCACTTAAGGAAAAAGTTACTGATGAAATTCAGAGGTTAGTAAGAACAGGAACCCTTAAACCTGTCAAGCGTAGCCAATGGGCCTCTCCTTTGGTCATTGTCCCGAAAAAAAACTCTGATAAAATACGCTTGTGTGTCGACTATAAGGTAACTGTTAACAAGTGTGTAGACACGGAACACTACCCCCTACCAAGAGTGGATGATCTCCTTGCCTCACTGGCAAAGGGAAAGGTGTTCACAGTGCTAGATCTATCTAATGCTTACCTGCAGTTGAGATTATCTGATAGGTCTCAGCACATCCTAACGGTAAACACCCATTTAGGGTTATATCAGTTCACCAGGTTACCATTTGGGGTAACCAGTGCTCCTGCTATTTTTCAGTCAGTAATCGATCAGGTGTTAAAAGACATTCCCAATGTCCTTATCTACCTAGATGACCTGTTGATTTTGGGGGAAACTTTGGAAGAATGCAAGAGGATCCTATTGCTAGTCCTTCAAAGATTAGAAAAGTATGCAATCAGAGTCAATTTGTCCAAATGTAAATTCTTTCAAACCAGTATTGAATACCTGGGTCATCTGATTGACCAACACGGTATACATCCAACCCTAGACAAGGTTACAGCTATAACTCAGGCTCCAGACCCAACCAATGTCACACAGCTGCAGTCTTACCTAGGACTATTAAATTTCTATAACAGATTTTTGCCAAACCTGTCTTCTAAACTCAAAACGTTGCATAGGTTACTAGAAAAGGGGTCAGATTGGCAGTGGTCCCAGGATTGTAAGGAGGCTTTTGAACTTAGTAAACAGCTGTTGTTAGATAACCAAGTGCTGGTGCCATATGATCCTCAAAAACCCATGGTGGTAGCGAGTGACGCTTCACATTACGGAGTTGGTGCAGTCCTATCGCACATTGTGGATGGTGTAGAGCGTCCAGTAATGTTTGCGTCATCAACCTTAAACCATGCGGAGCAAGGATATGCTCAAGTAGAGAAGGAGGCTTTGAGCCTTATATTTGCTGTTAAGCGTTTTCACAAATATATTTACGGTCGTAAATTTCTACTCGTAACTGATCACCAGCCCCTTAAGGCAATACTTGGCAGCAAGAAGGGAATTCCAACCCTTGCAGCCTCACGCCTTCAGAGGTGGGCAATCATACTGTCCTCTTACCGGTATGATATTGAGTACAGGAAGGGTAAGGAAATTTCACACGCTGACGCTATGTCACGTTTACCTTTGGAAAGTGATGGAGTAGAGACCCACAATAGCTACTTATGTACAGTGAAGACCATTTGCGAAGCGTTAGCCTCACCTTATATTTTACGTCCCTGTAATCCTAATGATATTGCAAATGCTACGCGAGTTGATCATACCTTATCTCGCGTATTCACCTTTACGCAACAAGGTTGGCCAAACCATGTTGAGAATCCTGACTTAAAACCCTACTTTATTCGTAGGAACGAGCTGTCATTAGAAGGAAACTGTGTGTTATGGGGGAATAGGGTAATTATTCCTGTCAAATTGCGTGATCATGTACTCTCATTACTACACGAAAACCACCCAGGGATAGTTCGAACTAAAATGCTGGCGAGAAGCCATGTGTGGTGGCCAGGGTTAGACGCAGATATTGAACAAAAGGTGTCTAGTTGTGAAGCCTGCATAGTTAGCAGTCCTACACACACAGTAGTTCCATTAACTAATTGGCCAACACCCTCTAAACACTGGCAGAGAATCCATATGGATTTTGCAAAAAAGATAACAATATGTACCTTGTATTAGTAGATAGCTACTCAAAATGGATGGAAGTCTGGAAAATGAAATCTACCAATGCATCTCAAGTAATTAGTAAGATCAGAAGGGTAATTTCAACCTTTGGGTTCCCAGAGACCATTGTCACAGACAATGGCCCTCCATTCACTTCAACAGAGTTTAATGATTTTTGCAATCGGAATGGTATCAACCTTTTGCATAGTCCACCTTACCACCCAGCTTCAAACGGTGCTGCAGAACGAGGGGTGCAGACACTTAAACAAGTCCTAAACAAATTTAATATCAATGATGAGAAATTGGAACAAGGTAGTGGTCTGTCGCTCCAACATAGAATTGACAATTTCCTATTCAGTTTCAGGAACACACCCAATGTCACAACAAAATTATCTCCAGTAGATATTATGTTAAAGTTTAGACCCCGAACCAAGTTGGAAATGCTCAAACCCAATTTAAGTATTGCATTGCAAAAACATAGTACTATGGTAATGAACCAGAGTAATAGCTCTCATAAAAGAATGTATAAGGCTACAGAATTTGAGGACGGAGAGCAAGTGCTAGTACAATCAGTAGGTCCTACTAGGGAAAAGGGAAAAAACTGGATCATAGGCAAGGTGAAACAGAGAATTAGTGCTGTGACATACCTAGTTTGGGTACGTGATAGAATCAGATTGGTACATGCAGATCACTTGAAACGCTCACTACTTCCAAAGGATGGAGTAGGCCTAAGATTAAATCCAGCAAACCCACCCCGTGCTATTAGCAAGCCATGTTCAGAAGTGGTAGAGTCCCCTGTAGAACAGAATGGTTCCCCTGGTGTTACCATGGACACTCCAGTAACTCCTACAGTTCCAAGCAATACGCCACCAACAGTGGTACGAAGGCCAAGTCCAGTAGACCCAACCCAAACGTCACCAGTGGTGCGAAGGTCCAGTCGGAACCGCAAAGTTCCTCAAAATTGGATTTGTAAAACTTATAAATACTATGTTCTATTTGTAATTGCTTCACTACATGCTTAGATATAGTGAACTATTTACATTAATCTAAATATATGTTATGTGCTTCACTACGTGTAATTGTAAATGAGATAGTATATAATATCTTAATTTTTAAAAAGGGAAGGAATGTTATGTATTGTATTGGATTGTATGTTTATAATGCGCGCATTCTGTATGCATTCGATATCGATATGCATTCGATTATCGATTTATGTACTGTACAGTGATGCGTCCTGGTGGCGTGAATAAAGTGAGTCTTCTTGGGAATTGCGTCGTGGTGGTCTGTTCTTCTCCCAATGTCATGTACCATCCAAATGGGACTAAAGTAGTCTAAGATATAACAGTTGCCTACTTGCTGCCGAGTCATCCAACTCTCGCAAAATATTAAGCATTTCAGCTGGAGTCGAAACCCTGGCCGCCACCAGAGCAGTATCAACGTTGGCCGGAAGTAGATGTCTCATCCTTCTGACGAAAGACCGCGGTGATATGGGAGTGGACAAGTATTTAATTCTCCTCATCCACGAAACGAAAAACTCAGACATTGTTTTGTGCAACTGTCGGTTGTAAAAGTTTGTTTGGAGTTGGTCGATCAATTTATCTTGTTTGTTTTCTGACCAGAACATGTCTATAAAATCAGCCTTGAATGATTCCCATCCTTGCCATGTATCCTTAAAAGCTTGTCCCCAGTCACTTGGCATGCCATCCATTTGAGCGATGGTTAATTGTATCCACTCACCCTCTGGTATACTTACTTGAGCAAAGTATGACTCTATTGCTTGTAAGAATTCAACGGGATGCACTTTGTCATCATCCTGGAATCGAACCGCGATCGGTGGTCGACCGATAGGGAATACAGGTGGGGACAGCTGGCGATGCGCAACCCCACTCGACTGTCCCTGTCCTTGAACCGGTGGCGTCATGGCTTCCGGAGAGCCCGCGCTTTGTCCCGACGCCTCTAGAGCGTTGATACGCCCCGTGAGAGTGCCAAGCAAGGTGCCGAAACCTTCGAGGAGCGTCTCTAATCGGTCAATCGACTGCACTTGCATTGTATTTTGTTCATCGTTATTTCCCTCGTGCCCTGACTGTGAACGTGTTTCAGGCATTTAACAAAAGGATTCGTAGCACAGTGTCACAATATAGTTTATAGTTTATAGTTTATAGTTCATAGTTCATAGTTTACACAAAATTAGTATTCAAGGTTATTATAAGTCGCGGTACACGTATGCACACTGTGCTTGTTAGACACAAACAAATATCCACCTGCTCCACAAAATAGTTTATTAGTTTATAATAAATCGCGGTACACGTATGTCCACTCCGCGTAGATTGTAGAGTACTACAACCGATACACACGAAAATAGTTTTCAAGTTTATAAGAAATCGCGGTACACGTATGTCCACTTTGCGTAATTAGCGTTGGGGGCCAGTTGCTACACTCTCCACTCATCTAATTAGGAAGAGGTGCTAAGTGAATACACGTATGTAAAGTTAATTTAAGATACTGTTTATTTAATGTAAAATTCCACAATTATGAGAAGCACAGAACCGTAGTTCGTACTCTCTGGGATCCGTAGACCAACTGACTTCACATTTCACAACACCCTCGAAGCCAAGCCAAACTTGACCTCCCCCTCTCTCATGGTCACCAACCTAAGAATATAATAATGACAAAATAAACTAAAAGACTAATTAGAAATGTCAATTCACACAAATCACTAACTTATAAAACACAAAACAATAAAGACAACTTCAATTAAACATTACTACCCTGCTAAAAATTCCAGTTGAATACAGTTGAATACTTGCATGTATTCAACTGTGTTCAACTGCATTCAAATGTGTTCGCCGTTGTCAACAGGAACTCAGTTTGTAAACCAAATGGTTTTAAACGTAGTCAATGGGAACTGTAACCAGTCTGATTCAAATGTGTGTGTACACAAATGTAACCAACTGTATTCAACGGGAACTGTTACCAACCTGGTTTAAATGTGTTCGTACACAAATGTAATCAACTGGATTCAACGGTATCTGTAACCTACCTGGTTTAAATGTGTTTGTACACAAATGTAACCAACTGTATTCAACGGGAACTGTTACCAACCTGGTTTAAATGTGTTCGTACACAAATGTAACCAACTGTATTCAACGGGAACTGTAACCAACCTGGTTTAAATGTGTTCGTACACAAATGTAACCAACTGTTTTTCAACGGGAACTGTAAACCAACCTGGTTTAAATGTGTTCGTACACAAAAAGTAACCAACTGTATTCAACGGGAACTGTTAAACCCACAACCTGGTTTAATTGTTTGTACCCAAATGTAACCAACTGTATTCAACAGGAACTGTTACCAACCTGGTTTAAATGTGTTCGTACACAAATGTAACCAACTGTATTCAACGGGAACCGTTACCAACCTGGTTTAAATGTGTTCGTACACTAGGAAAACGCTTAAGTCCCGCCGCGTTGTTGGATGAGCGTAATTGGTGCATTGAGCTGCCATGTGTAACGCGGATTTTCTGTTGTTCTGTGAAAAAAATTATTGCTAAGTCGAAGATTTTTTTAAATTAAATTAAATAAAAAAAAAATTTACTTAATTTTTTTAATAAATCGTAATTTTAAAAAAATAAAAAAAAATTTAAATTGCAATTTTCATAAGAAATAATTATTCGATTGCGCTCAAATTTAACACGAGTATATAAATTGATGAAATTAAGGTTCTGTGAAAAAATCATTACAATAGGATAAAGCATGTAGGTGTTATAAGTCAAAGAATTGTTTTAAAAAAGAAAAATCCCGTAAAATTTCGATTTTCATGAGAAAATAATTTTTCGATTACGCTCAAATTTCACACGAATATCTTAATTCATAAAATTAAGGTTCTGTTAAAAAATCATTACAATCGGATAAAGCGTGTAGGTGTTATAAGTCGAAGAAATTTTTAAAAAATCGAAAAAAATCGTAAAATTGCGTTTTTTTATAAGAAAAAATTTCCCGATTGCGCTCAAAAACGTGGCAGTTCTAAGTTCAGAGATTTCGAAGACCTCCATAAAATTTCATCGCAATCGGAGTATCGGTTTAGCCGGAATCGTGTTAACAAACACACAAAAATACAAAAAAAAAAAAAAAAAAAAAAAAAAACATTCCGGATTTTTTTCTCCAGTGTAGTGAAATGGAATCTTCGCTTCGCTCGCTTCGCTCGCTACGCTCGCTACGCTCATCCAACAAATGTAACCAACTGTATTCAACGGGAACCGTAACCAACCTGGTTTAAATGTGTTTGTACACAAATGTAACCAAGTGGATTCAATGGGATATACGGGAACCAATCGGATCAAACCGCTAGGATTCAATGGGATTCAATGGAACCACCGGATTCAATAGGAATGAAAATGAACCAACGGGATTCAATTGGAACCAATCGGTTTCAACAGGATTAAAATGAACCAACGGGATTCAATTGGAACCAATTGGTTTCAACAGGATTGAAAATGAACCAACGGGATTCAACATGAATCAAACTGATTCAATTGGAACCAATCAGTTTCAACAGGATTGAAAATGGTTAATGGGATTCAACAGGATACAACGGGGTTCAAAAGGAACCAACAGGCAACATGATTCAGATCCAATCTGGAAACAACAGTCAAGACAGTATTGAAAAGGAACCAACATGAATAAAACTTTTTCCTTTTTTGCTCCATGGTCAGCACACCATGAAGGAAAAGAAATGTAGGTATTCAAAACTAAACCCCGGCCTTTTTTAATTTAAATTTGGAAGGCCTATGCATTGATATTAAACCCCTATAGTAGGCTAGATTAGCAGTCTCCTATACCTCCGCACAGGCGCGAGCGTAGCAAATTGAAGACTCAACCGGCCCATTTCAAGATGGCGATTTGGTGTTTTAATTTATGCTTTTTTAATGCAATAAAGTATTTTACTGGATTGTTTGATATGGTTTTAGCTTGTGCAGCATGGTATTAAACAAAAGAAACAATACGAAGTGATTGCATAAGGGAATTTAGTAATTATTTGGTGTTAAAGGCTAGTATGCTTACCTGTCAACCTGGCGGCAATCTTGAGAACTATTTGGCCACAAATCGCTCCCATTTGATTAACATGTAAACTGTCATTTTAAGATGGCTTCTAATTGTACCGGAAGTGGACCACCGACTGCTGGTCTAGCCAATTATATAGGATGTCTATGGGCCTATGTTTGGTCAAAACAGCAACAATATATCTTAATATTGGATATACTAGGGAGCTTGTGTAATAGGGTTTGGTGAAATAATTTTATTAATTTTAATCAACGATTAAAATACATCTGTGCACTGTTTCATTGTGCAACAGGTTTTATAAAACTTCATTTTGAACTGTACCGGAATCGGAAGTTGGAACTTGGAAGCAACAACAAGCAACATAAAAAGAATAAAGATGGCCGCCCTTACCAGAATGATTAACACGCCTGCGAACCTTTAAGGTAAGGTATTTTCGTTATTAATCCATGGATGATACGTAGCTGTTGTAATTATCATAAGAAAGTGGTAGGCTCCTTCCATTGACATACTGTAGCCGTACACTTGAGCCTAGGTTAGGGCATTGGCTAGGCTAGGCCTAGGGCCTAGTAGAGCATCTAGTACCTATCAAATCAAGTTGTTTGTGTTGGCCTAGCCTAGGCCCCCTAGGCCCCCTAGGCCCTACCCAAAGCCTTTACATTTGCTTTTTAATTATGTCAGCTAGGCCTAGGCCAAGGGCCTTTGTGTAAAAAACTATCCCCTAGGAATTAGGATCTCCCAAAGTGATCATTTTAATTGTAAACAAAGGCCTAGGGCTAGGCTAGTAGGCCACAGGTAGGCCTAGGCCCTACTCTATTATCTGTAGGTAGACATGTCTACGTAGGCCCTAGCCCAGGTCTTATATCCATCCATGGCCTTGGCCCAAGCTCTGTCTAAGGCCTAGCCTAGGCCTAGGCTCCAGGCCTTTGTGTATGTAATGTCCCAATTCAATGGCACTAGTTACAAATTAGAATAATTCATTGTTTGTCTGATCTAGGCCCTACTGTAACTAACTGAATGTATTGAAATATTTGGGCCAACAATTTATAGGCCTACATAGGGCCTACAGTAGGGCCTACTTCTTCAGTTAGTGTTGGCCAACTTTGCCTAGCCTAGGCCTAGGCCTGCCTACATTGAGGCCTTTGGTCTGCTTATTATTGTGCAATAGGCCCCAACCGAAGAAGTTCCTAAATTTCTAGGACCTACAATGGGTACGTTCCGAATGATGCTAACTTGCAGCTTGGGCGTGCCCAAAGCATTCCACAAACACCACCACCATCACAACGCTCGTAATACCCAATGTTAAACCTGGGGCATCTTGGGCATGTCTGGGTGTTGTGGGCGCGTGGGAGCATCATTCGGAACGTAACCAATGCATTATGCCTGTGACCTACTGTTCACCTACTTCAACTGTAGATGCTAGGCTTACATGACCGTAGGTAGGGGCTAGGCCTACAAAAGTCTTGTACCGGTACGTGTTATTTGACAATTTTGACCAGTGACCTTTACTACTGACTAGTCGTGTAGGCCTAAGCCTATCCTCAATGCTACAGAGAAATTGTGTCGCAGTCATAGGCCTACATTAATAGTCCTACAATGAATGAACAGTGAAAAGACAACTTTGAGTAGGAAGGTTGGTAGAGCCTACCCGCCCGTTGATAATAACCCGGGTAATGAAGTGAGTGGTCGGTTACTCGTTTGACTGTTTTTCGTCTCAAATTCCGCTCAATTACTGCCGCCACCGGTCAGTCTTTCACTCATCACTGCAGCACGCAGCGGTGGCAGTAAGGCTAAGTGATTCGTCATTAATAAGCGCTCGAATTTTGTCTGTGTCGAGCTCGAGTGAGTGACGTCACAAACATTGACGACTGACGAGAGCCACACATTACGCGGACAGGTAACGGTTAAGGCCCTCTCTGCGCGCACCACTATTCATTGTAATCGGCTGATAAGTGACTGGCGGAGATATTTCTTCATTCCGGCAATATCAGTTCCTTCTCAAAAGTACGTTTTCAACAGCTGGACATTAGAAACGAGCATCTTTGGTGCCCAAGACCGTCAACATGTCCACGTTCATGAGAACGTGTGTTACAAGTGACGACCTGTCAATATAGGGGTACAGTAAATAATTGACTTACTTCACAAAAATCTGTTTTCCACTTTCTTTGTAGGCTATTCGTAAAAAAATCTTAAAATTTTGTAATTTTGGGTACCTGACCGTAAGATCGACAGTTTCCCGGGGAGGCATTTTCACTAATTTGCACAGCCATAGCCATGGGTGCGGGTGGAGGCGACAGGGAGCCTTGAGTACGCCTACGTAAGAGTTGGACTGAGCCTCGCTTTCATGTAGAAGAGCGAATTCAAACAAATATGTTGTATACCTACGCGACCTACAATGAAAGCCTAATCTTTTGAAATGTTGAAGACTGAAGAGTAGTAAATTTGTTTAAAATATCTTATAACCCGTGGTTATTTCCGTAAAGTGTAGTAAAACATTTAGGACCTACATTAGAATTGTGGGCTATGCATTTTCAACTTGGCACATGATTACATTGAATACATAATAAGTTATTTTAGTCCTACTTTTTGACAGAAACTGAAGACGCAAATGACACGCATGTACACACAATACAGCTCCATCCCCATCAAATATGTGTTTCTATTCATTTTTCATTTTTCTAAGTTAAGGTACGGTATTGATGAAAAGTCTTTTAATTGTTTTCAAATACCACTGGCAGCAATGATGCTCCTCATAGGCTGCGGTTGTTAATATTTCCAGTTATTGCATTCTTCTCGACTCAACAGCAGCTGACCATCAGTAGCCGTGGCCGTCGAGGCAAAATCCTAGGTATGCAAATGGCCTCGGAGATAAAACTATCATTTTAAGGTGCCCCTATGTGTTTGGTACCAACAACCTTAAGCTTATCATTACCTACATCATAGAGAAAAAAACCGGGGAAGAGTAGGAACCTTAAATTGAGTTGTTTGTGTCGCCCTCTTTAAAACAATCAAGTCAACTATCATGTAACGACTAGCGCAACCTAGCATTAAAGGTAGAACTTGCCCTACCTCTGACAGCTAGGTAGGCATTTCTGGGGAGTGGGGATAGGAATTACCTAATTTTATTTTTACAGATAGGCCTGTTTCTTTTAATTGAAAGAAATATTTTAAGTATGCCAGCCAGGTGTAGGCCTATCTGCAGTCTGCACACACTTTTCATTATTTATTTTGGAACTAGTAGACCTGTTCAGTAGGGTTGGGCAAATGCATGCATGTACTTTCCTAAAGGTATAACTCTTGGCTATAAGCGCATAGGGCCTATACAATCTAGGCTACCGGTACACATGTATGTTTTTGGAAAGCTTAGAAATGTTTGTATAGGTAGGCCAACATATTATGTTTAGTGTCCAACCTAGAAATGTTGTCTTAAGTGTGCAACAGCTATCACAGTAAAAACAAGCTGTAGATAGACACCACCACCAGCCTCAAAATTGTTAACTGCCAGTGGTCAGTCACACACAATATTATAGGTTCGATTTTTGTCCTGCACTGCCATCGCTGGTGCAAAGTGTAGATCACCAAAACGTTATTCTGTCTCCGTGCAACATACACTGCGGCGTTATTTTGTCCAGTGTAAACACTTACACTTCACCCGCTCCAGAGATGGGTATACGGTGTAGTGCAGTGAAAATTAAACTGTGTTTTTTTAACGTTATGTCAATTTTCATGTTTTATATTACATACATTACTTATTTCATTCAAACGTAAATAGAATTCAAAATTGTACAGCATTATTTAACTGATCAACTGATGTTACACCAGAGCGTTTTTCTGTCTTCCTGTAGTGTAACCATAATTCTCTACACTATTGACATTTTCCGGTCTACACCTGCACCACAGCAAAGTGCAAGACAAAAAAATTAACCTAATAATATTGTGTTTATTGTAGGGGTGTGTGGTTCCAGGTTTTGGTTTGGTTCCGGTTCCTGATAGTCAGTCTTGGGGAGGAACGCGTTCCTTTTTCAGGAACTTTTGTGGGAATGCGTTCCTTTTCTTAGATCAGGAACTTGTAACGTCAAAGTTATTATTTCGTGGGAACTTGGAACGAATTTAACGTTCCTTTATAAGTTCCTTTCGCCATTTTAATCCCGTCAAATTCCAGTACCTGATATCATAAACTGCGGTATGAAAAATATCAATGTGGCATCTTGTGTTTTCGAAAATGGCGCCACCCTCATCAGATGGTCTGGGACTCACTTTAATAAATAAGAGAAATGATAAATTAACTCATTTCACATTTTTTATTATTGTTTAAATCAGGATGGTGTAAGGAACGTGAAAGTTCCTTTCGAGGAACTAGGAACGTTTCAGTTCCTTTTTAGGCAGAAGTAATTTAACTTTTCAAAGTTCCTTTTTTGTGGGAATGTGCCCAAGACTGCTGATAGTAAAGTATCTGATTTTTTGGTTCCGGTTCTGGAGAGTGTCGTTGTGGAATAAATTTCCGTTAGGCTAGGCCTACGTGTTCTAGTTCTAGAACATTGTTTGTGTTGACCATATCGTCACCGTCAATATTACAACGCATAATTATTAGGCATACTAGTTGCCTCGAATAATACCGAAAGTGAGAAACTGAAGGCTCCTAGTCCAGTGTAACTTTAGTGTGGACCGGTGTGAACAGAAACATCAGTCGTGTTTTATATCGATAGTCGAACGGTCCATCAAACTCTAAAGAAACGATCAACATAGCGGTGTCGACACAAACAAAGCCTCCTAGAGCCTGCTGCTGAAACAAGTTATTTCATCAGTAAAAGCATTCTATTCTGAACTATCGAGTAGTTTTTACGAATGTGCTAAACACGGCTTGAGTGGTTTCAAAAAACCAAAAAAGATTAAAACTTTGATTTGACAAGTGTTTTGTATTAGAAAACCGAAAAAGAACATATTGTAGGCCTAGCTTAAGTAAGTAGGAGGCCAATGATTTTCTTTGTAACCCATTATTTTTAAAAAATTGTATGACTTAATCTTTATAGTAATTCATCCATTCTGAAATAATTTATTCGGCAAACGGGCAACAGATGCAAAATTTGATTTAAATTTGTATCTTAGTTAGTAAGCTGCAGGCTAAGACCAAAGGGATACCAATTAGGCTACTGTAGGCCTACCGGAAATGAAAAAACACAAATAGTCAGATTTCCAAGTTCCAAGGATTTTGACCTGGACCTTGGATTTGATTGGACCCTTGTCCAAACTTCTATTTAATTATTCTTAGAGTATGCCTAACCATTAACTGTTAACATGCAAAATATGTGATTTGGGACTTTTTTTGTTCCAGGTAGGCCTAACTACCTACATATCAGGTGACAAGACTTGCAGAGAAATATGTTTCAATTTCATAACTAGTCTACACTTTTATGCCATGTGAACTGTTGCTGTATCTACAATTTTGATTAAATATGTCTTCTATAATACTACTTTATTGATTTCTTTGTTACTGTTGAATTTCCTGTTGCCTACCGTGTGTTCTATTTGAATTCCATTGACCACCGTTGGTTCCATTTGTATCCCGTTGACTACAGTGTGTTTGATGTGAATCCTGTCGACAACTGTTGATTCCATTTCATTCCTGTTGACTACTGGGTTTTGTTTGACTCCCACTTGTAATATATCGTGGCCGTTTCAACACATTCTTTATTGTCAATGAGGTTTAATATTACATGCTACAAGTATGAGTCAGGTGGCTGTCGGCCATGTTGGAAGCACACACCGCTCCCTTGATCACTCCTCTAACCTAGGCTTACTAAATACACTACATCTCCCCTGTTCTTTGAAGAAGAATCTACTTTAGTAATAATGGAGAATCAAACAACAAGTTAGCATACTGCAAGATAAATTTTGAGATTCACTAAACTACTCTAGCTTGACTCACATCTAAAACAATTATGTTTCTTTCATAATACATTCCAGAATGTGATGATTAATAATCTAATAAAGAACAAAATCATGAAATAGTCCATGTGAGTTTAAGATAACACAAAATCGTTCAACGGCAAAGGCTTCTGCTTGATCCTAGTGGAACGACGGACCTCCCACCGATGTTTGGTCTGTCGACTGTTCGGATTCGGGCGAAGTAGGTACCCCAGTAGGAATGGTGGTTGGCAGTTCCAGGGCCTTGCTGTCTGGAGGTTGGAGGTCTGGAGGTTGGAATTTCTTCACGAATGAAGAATTTCTACGATACCTGGCTCCGGATGGGGACTCAACTACCACACTGCTGCCAGTTTTCCCCAGTACCTGGAACGGTTCAGGGGAGAACCGTGTTGACAGCTTGTGAGATGGACACTGCTTGACCAGGACCGCGTCTCCCACCTGGATCTCGCAATCTCTGGCTCGCCTCTTTTTATCCGTGTACATCTTTCCATAAGCTTTGTGAACAAGGTCTCGATCTCGTATTTCGCCATCATTTAGACCCTCATCTACCTCAGGAAGCTTGGTTCGGATCTTGCGATTGAACAGCATTTCTGCTGGACTTACTCCGGTCACTGTATGTGGGGTTGACCGATACATGAGCAGGTATTTCTGAAGTTCGTTCTTCCAGTCTCGTCCCTCTGCATGGGCAATTCTCATTCTCTTCAGCAGCCCTCTGTTCTGGCGCTCTACCTCTCCATTGGCCTGCGGCCACAATGGTGTAGTATGATGTAGATTGACTCCGTTGAGGTCTAGGAATTCTTCCCATTCCCTACTGACAAACTGTGGACCATTGTCAGATGTTACGGAGATTGGTATGCCGTGTCTCGCAAACATCTGGTCTAACTGAGATATCATCTTGAGTGTTGTTGTACTCTTCATAATGGCTACCTCGAAGTAGCGGCTGTAATAGTCGATTACAACTAGAAGGTTGAAACCGTCTATAGGTCCAAGGAAATCTAAGGATAGGTGTTGCCATGGTTTGGAAGGAAGTTCGGTACGGATAACAGGTTCCATTGGATTTAGGCTTCCTACCAGCTGGCATCCGTGACAAGATTTGACAAATCGCTCTGCCTGGCCGTCAATGTTAGGCCACCAAAGTTTAGAGCGAAGTCGGAGCTTCATCTTGACTATCCCGGGGTGCCCCTCATGAGCAATTTCCAAAGCTGACTGCCTTAGACTTTGGGGTAAGATGATACGAGTCCCTCGCAAAACAATGTTATCTACTACGCAGAGCTCGATCTTGATGAGTTCGTACCTCTTCAGGTCTGCCGGCCACTCTCCTTGTAGTATTGCCTGTCGTAACATCTTAAGTTCAGGATCTTGTATCGACTCTTGTTGAACTTTGTCAATTGTCATAGCTTTCGGAACAGATTGCTGGGCAATCCATCTGACGTATAGGTCGTCGTGACCCTCTTTGGGCGGTTTTAAGTCCTTTGGTAGGAGTCGCGAAAGCGGATCTGCGATATTCGTCTTACCGGGCCTGTAGATCACCTCAAAGTCAAAGGTTTGGAGTCTTAGAACCCAACGTTCGATTCTAGCACAAGGTTTTGATCTAGTGCTGAAGATAAACTGAAGCGAGCGTTGGTCGGTGATGAGTGTGAACTTGCCGCCGTATATGTAGTAAGCAAATCGTTCGCAGGCCCACACGAGACCGAGTGCTTCTTTTTCCACTGGGCTGTAGTTCATTTCAGCTGCTGTTAATGCCCTACTCGCATACTCGATAACTCGTGGTCCGTCTGGTGTTGCCTGAACGAGAACCGCTCCTAAGCCGTACGGGCTTGCATCTGCAGTGATGAACGTATCTGCAGTGGGATTGTAGAACCCCAAACCTGAAGCATCTTGTAAGCTTTTCTTCAGTATGCCAAAGGCCTTTTCCTGCTTTGGTCCCCACTTGAAGATAACACCTTTCTTTGTAAGCTCTCGTAGAGGATGTGTGAGAGTCGAGTAGTTCCTTACAAACCGCGCATTATACCCTACTAGCCCCAGGAAACTCTCTAGTTCACTGCGGCACTTTGGGGCACGGCACTGTAGAATACTCTGGAGTCGGTCTTTCAGGGGACTCACACCCTCTCTGGAGAAGCTGTGTCCTCTGTAGCTTACCGTTTTCTGACCCACGACGCATTTGTCTGCATTAAGAGTTAAATTCTTAACTGCTAAGACTTTGAATAGCCTGTCGAGTCGTTCGTCGTGCTCCGCTTGAGTTCTACCGAATACAATGAGATCGTCTATGTAGACTCGTACCCCCGGACATTCTTTAATGACTTCTTCCATGATCTTCTGGAACGTTTTAGGTGCGCACAAAATCCCGAAGAATAACCTTTTAAAACGGTACAAGCCGTGGTGGGTCGCGAATGTTGTGATCCCCCTCGATTCCTCGTCCAACTCCAGTTGAAGGAATGCGGATTTGAGGTCTAAAACACTAAATCGCGTACTCCCATGCATCGCGGCAACGTCGTCTTCGAATGACGGTATTGGGTGTCGTTCCCGTTCTATAGCGAGATTTGCCTCGCGCATGTCTACACAGGGTCGTAGACCTCCTGTCTTCTTTGTACATAGAACCAACGGCGATACCCAGGGCGTCGCACCGTCAGCTTTTTCGATTATGTCGTCTTTTAGCCATTCTTCCAGCTTGTCGTCTAGTTTCTCTCGCAGCTGGTGAGGTATTTTCCTTGCCGGCTGTGGTACTGGCCGTACCTCCGTCTTGATTGCGAGTTTGACCTTGACATCTTTTAGCTTTCCAAGTCCCTCGAAGACGCTTGGATATTTCTTCTTGTACGCTTGAAGTTCATTCGAGTCTTCCTGTTGCAAACTAGTCACCTTGTCTACCGGTAGTCCGAGTCTTAGGACTCCCAGATCCTTAGCGGTATCTTTTCCCAAAATCGGTGTTCCGTTCCCCGCAACTACGTAGAAATGTGTATCTCGCCTCTCTCCGTTGGCCAGTTCAATGGTGGTAGCGAACTTGCCAAGTAGTTGGAGTGGCGTCGAACTTGCATACGCAAAGATTTTTTTCTCTGTTGTCATACACGTACCCTTTATCTTTTGTTTCTTACATATCTCCCAGCTCTTCTGGTCAAGTATGTTGCAAGAAGCTCCAGAGTCGATCATTAATTGCAGATTGACCCCGCCGACATTGGCTTCGATCATGGCTTCTCCAACCAGCGCGTTTACCCCAAAATGTACTACCGAAAAGGAGTAACCCTCCTCTTCCGCCTCGCTGTTGGTACCAGGATCTTCCAGCTGTCTGACTTTCCCTTGCGGCCTCCAACTTTTCTTTGGTTGTTTCTTGTCTGTGCCACTTTTCCCTTTTTCTTTCAAACCTTGGTCTTTTGATTTGCAGCACTTAGCAAAATGTCCTTTCAATCCACATTTGTTACACGTTTTTGTTTTAGCAGGACATGTGTCATCTTGTGCAAAATGTCCCGTGTAACCACATCGGAAACATTTCTGTTTCTGCTCATCATAACTTTGCTTTTTCTTGAAACCCAATTTGGCTATGCTGGCATCCTTTCCCTCCATTGACGCTGCTTGTTGCTGTGCTGTTTCCAAGCTGCGAGCAATCTCTCGAGCCATCGACAAAGTCAGAGAATCACCTTTCTCCAGCAATTTCATACGAAGTTCACTAGACCTACATTTAGTCACTAACTGATCTATCAGTGCCTTTTCTTCATTGTAATGTCCGAAGTCGCAATTTGCGCTTTCGCCCTTCAATCTCGTCAGAAATTGGTGTACTGTCTCTTCCTCCCCCATTTCGAGCTGTCGAAAGTTGTATCGAAGGTAGGTGTAACTTGCTTTCCCATCAAAATGACGATTTAGGGCATTTAAGCATTGTACATACCTGTCAACAGGGGTAGTTTCACTCGAAGACGCCTCCGCCTCAGGTAGCGTATGCCAAATAGCCTGGACATCTTCTCCTGCCATGTACAATAACTTAAACATTTTGACATTAGTGTCAGTGATTCCTTTAGAACCAATATATATATCGAAACTCCTTACCCATCTTCTCCATCGGGCTGCAACAGATGCATCATCTCCCTTAGGATCAAAATTGGTAAGTCCCTTGTCTGACATTTTTTTTTCAAATATAACACAAACAACAACTTTGTTAGTCTTTAATCCACACTTGGTGTTACTATACTAACGTGCGGCGATACAGCGCTCTTTTGTAGTTGTCGTTACTACACGAACATGTACATGTGCTATACAGCGCTCTTTTGTAGTTGTCGTTACTACACGAACATGTACATATGCTATACAGCGCTCTTTTCTTGGCTTTACTGTGGCGTCGCACCGTGAAGCTTTTTCGAATTTAATCAACTTGACATCGGAATTGAATCCTGTCACACAAATGTAATGTCCTACCTTAAAGAATTCATCCAATCCTGGTGGCCAATTGTAATATATCGTGGCCGTTTCAACACATTCTTTATTGTCAATGAGGTTTAATATTACATGCTACAAGTATGAGTCAGGTGGCTGTCGGCCATGTTGGAAGCACACACCGCTCCCTTGATCACTCCTCTAACCTAGGCTTACTAAATACACTACACCACTGACTACCGTTGGTTCCATTTGAATCCCGTTGAATTTCATTTGATTCCTGTTGACTACCTTTGGTTCATTTGAATCCCGTTTAATTCCTGTTGACTACCATTGGTTACATTTGATTCCTGTTGACTACTGTTGGTTACATTTGAATCAGGTTGGTTACAGCTCCTGTTGAATCCATTTGATTCCCATTGGATTCCCATTGGATATGGCTTAATAGTACAGTTGGTTCCATTTGACTACGAACACATTTGAATCAGGTTGGTTACAGTTCATGTTGAATCCAATTGATTACAAGAGAGTTTCATGTTGAACCCCATTGAATACATTGCCAATTGAAAACGTAAATGTGGCACAAATACACTTGAATCCCGTTGAGATTAACATGAACATGGTTCAAATGGATTCAACGGTATTCAATGGGATGTCTTCAACTGTATTCAACTGGAATTTTTAGCAGGGTACTACTAATTATAAAACAATGGGAACCATAGCGTTACCACACATCAAGTGACCAAAAGAATAAACAGAGTTAAGTTGGTATTACCCAGCCCAGAGTGCTGGCGGGATGAAGGGAAGGTTAACACATGTCCATCCTCGCAGGGGTGGTTCGGAGACGACATAAAAACCATGAAGAAATAAATTACCGAAACAGTGTGACGTTAGGTTAGGTCAGAAAGAGAGTGAATACGCAATGCAGAAACTAGCTCACAAAGGAAAAGAACACAAAGAAAGGGTATGAGACAGCACAGGTGTTTAGTGGAAAGTGTGCGAGTGCACTCGAATTCTTTCGAAGCCGCCGCATTAAAGCTCTAGAGGATTCAGACAAAACAATACAATTCACTAAGCGGATAAATAACACCTTCGATGCCCTTGTGGCGATCAGACCCTGTCGTTGCCCGGATTGGAACCGATCTCACAAATTTACATAGTATTTTTATCTAGCTCAAGTCCTTGAACACAAAACCCCTTAATTAAAAGTTAGAAAATCAGTTAATATTTAGATGATTTGTAATTAAACAACAATTATATTATTTCACCTTTCTCAGGTCTACTCTACCTACCTCTGCTGGCGTCACCTTTGGGTCTCCGTCCCCGTCTGCGTTCACTTTCAGTAAATATTATGCATATGGTTTAGTGACGTAAGGAGGGCGTGACTAGGTTTACTACTACTACACATATGTAGGCATTTTAACGTTTCACAATATCTGGTTCACTATTGACGATTACTATGGCGATACACTGGTTTTACATCCTACCTAAGAGCTCGTTAATTTGAATAATGGCGACAGACTAATACAGCACTACTACAAGTTTACAGAATTATATTGTGGTTTAATGAAAACTGTCATAAGACAGGTACTTAGCCGTTGTTGAAGTCGTTGACGTAATCCTTATGTATTGGTGTAATGTTATTGACGTTGATAACGTAGCACTATTGGGGGAATTCTTGGGGGATCTTGACGTGGGTACGTAGTAATCCTGGTTATGCGTAGTTAACACTTCCTGAAGATTGCTAATGTATCACTGGTGATCGGCCCCGTATGGGTTACAGTTCACATACACTCCGCTAATTACTGTCTTTGTTTCTTGAAGAGACGGTCGGCGCTTGAATGTAGTCTTTTTAAATGAGGTAATTGTAATCAATAAGAGTTAATGATTGTTTCTTGCGTACGGTGATTGTCTTTGATGATAAATGTTTTTAGATAAACTTCACGTTGATATTATGGTCAGTAGACACATACAAAATACAAAAAATGTTCGTCGATATATGGTCAGTAGACACATATACAAGATACAAAATGTTCGTAGATGAACCTCACGTAGATATTATGGTCAGTAGACACATACAAAAGTACAAAATGTTCGTAGATGAACCTCAATTCCAATGAAAATAAACACACACTTTTGATTATTATGCCTTATTGAACTTCCTATATCCGCTCACACTGATCCTATTCACACGACAACTCTAATCTTCCTAACATGAGTTACTATGTCCCGTACCATAGGCACTCATCTAAAACGCACTTTACCGAATCATATCTCCTAGGCACAGGTGAGTTGCCTCCATCTTCACAACTGTGGCTTGATCCACACGCCCTATAGGCCACCACACGACCAACACGTCCACTCTGGGACCTCAAGAAAACACCACACACCACTACCACCGTCTTTTTACCACTGTCCTCTTGTTCCCCGCATTATCCTGCAGAACTTGCGTAGAAACAACCCCCACTCCATCGAAGTCTCTAGTTTACTAGGAACTGACCAATTATATGGTTGAAGCAACCTCAACTTGAGACTGGTTTTCTTATGGAAAGACCCCTGGACATACGCCCTATGGGTGAGTCTCCTGTTAACTCGCCCCTACCTTAGGACTGGATTTCTACTTTTACAACCACGCAGTTCCATACTCGGAAAGTCCGATAACATCGCCAATTATCTCTGTGTTCGCTCTTGCGAGATGATTTGGCGCGACCTACTGTCGGTGAGCCTGCGGTCTTCTAGACACCCCCATACTACAACCCAGACGAATGTCTATCGTCGACTTACTTTCCTTTCATAGGACCTTGTTGACATCAATTATCTTTTTCTGAACTGCGTAGCCTTGCAGGTGTTTCCATTTAAACCCGGCCTCGAGATGCTTCGACTACCTTGAAATCAGCCTAGAATTTAGAGATGCTTCTCCAGCTCGCATCCAGTCTTATAACACATCAATATTAATCAAAATTAATATTGATTTAAATTTGAAAATTCCACTTGATTAGTTAATAAGTCATATAAGAATTTATTCACCCTAATTATAATGACCATACCGTAATTGGTCAGTATGCAAAGTGGTTAATGTCTAATTGGTCAGTATGCAAAGTGGTTAATGTCTAATTGGTCAGTATGCTAAACTACTTGCAGTTGACATGCAAAGCAGCTCTTAAACTGTTGATATGCAAATATAAATGAAATAAAAAAATGAGAAGGGGGTAGGCCACCCCTATCGCGACACCCTGAACTGACGATTCCGAGCTGAGGGTATACGAAAAGGGGGAAAGGACCTAAAGGCTAGTATTTTAAAGCAACATAAAAGATTTGTGGAGGTCTATTAATTTTGTAGAATATTGATGAAAAATTAAAAATGTAATTAAATCCAAAATGTATGCATTGTAGGTCTTGGAAGAGTCTCTTCTGTGGCTTAATAACTGGGAAAAGCTTCTTAAAGGTGGTAAAATTGAGAAAGGCGATTTCCTTACACGTTCAACAGCAGAAGGACTACGAGTCACTTTACAGTCAACACTAGAATTGGCCAACTTCTTACTAGATGAATGTGATTATAAGTATGTTTTAACTGGGAAAATGAACCAGGATTGTTTAGAGGTATGAATAATTATTTACCTATTCTGTTAGGCCTACCCCTTCAAAAAAATAAACCTCCATATTTAGTTTTACACGAGGCTTTTTTCTTCTAGCGATTTTTTGGTACAATTCTTTGTAATACGATGGTTAGTATTAAGTTGTTTTAAGTGTTTGAACCTAGCGCCTCAGCGCCTTGTAGGTTCAATGTAAGCCAACCTATGTATGTACTGTGCGGGTTTTAGGGACGCCTAGGTCAGCCTAATAAAGCTGATGTTGCCTCATGGAATGATCTCTTATTAATAACCCTGAACTTCATCATAACGCATGGTGCCAGGTATTTAACATGTCTAGTTAAGTTTCTAAGTTATTAGAAGTAGAGAAATAAACCAGGGACTTGTAGGTTAAGCCTAGGCTTAGGCAAGGTTGACGGGAGTCGAACCTAACCTCGAAATGCCTGATACTGAAAACGTGGTAGGTCAAGGCCTACTAGGCCAGGTTCGGCCTAGTGCCTCTTTCCATGTGGAAACGCCTAAGGCGTTTGATTTTCAGTCCCCTGAGGAATGGCCCAGGTGGATTAGGCGTTTTGAAAGGTTCAGGAAGACCTCAGGTCTCAACAACCAGAGTCCCCAGGACCAGGTGAATGCACTGGTGTACACTATGGGGGACGAGGCTGAAGACGTCCTGGTACGGGTAGGTCTGTCTGAGGAAGACATGAATGACTACTCCAAAGTTGTAGAGGGGTTTGAGAACCACTTTGTTGCAAAGCGGAACGTGATCTATGAGAGGGCACGCTTCAATCAACGAAATCAACAGGTAGGAGAGTCCATTGAAAGTTTTGTGACAGATTTGCATGCCCTGGCCAAACATTGTGAATATGGTCAACTTAAAGAAGACCTGATACGTGACCGGGTGGTCATAGGTATTCTCGACAGTAAGTTATCGGAAATTCTACAAATGGATTCCGGTCTTACATTAGAGAAGGCTGTAGCGAAGGTCAGGGCCAGTGAGACTATCCGTAAACAACAGGGTGTTGTTAGGCAGGAAGACCCAGCCAAGGTGGATGCGGTAAGGAAGAATACAAATGGGGGGAAGAAAAGTTCCTATGTAGGGAAGCCTAGGCCTAGGCCTAAAACATCGGAAAAATTTTGCCCCAAGTGTGGAAAAGAGCCCCACCCTGCAGAAAAATGTCCTGCAAGGAAGGCCACTTGCAATAAATGTAAAAAGGTAGGCCATTGGGCAGCGGCATGCCGGTCCAAGAAAATTGCAGAGGTGGGGGAGGGTTCAGTTCATTCAGAGGATGAGGGGCCAGACTTTCTGCTATCGGTGAGTAGCACCAACATGCATGAGCAGGTGAACGCAGTGTCAAGCAATGCATGGTTCGCAAGCTTAAAAGTAAACGATGTGACAGTTAAGTTCAAAATCGACACTGGGGCCGATGTGAGCATTATACCTGAATCGGTTTTGAACAAACTCTCCTCAGATACCGGTACCAAGCTACGAAAGGCAGACAAATTGCTTTTCGGCCCAGGAAAAAGTCCTCTATCTATTTTAGGACGAGTGAAGGCTTCTGTAGTTTGGGAAAATCAGGTATCGGTGCAAAATCTCTATGTCATGGAGGGGGCATCCCAGGAACCACTTCTAGGTCGTCCTGCAATTCAGGACCTAGGTATGCTTGCATGGGTAAATGGCATAGGCCTGAGGGACATAGAACCTATGGGAAACGGAAACGTGGTAGACAATCAGCTGTTCGAAGGGCTCGGAAAGCTCGAAGGAGAATACCACATTAAACTGAAACCTAATGCAGAGCCTTACGCTATATCGGTGCCGCGACGAATTCCTTTACCTCTTCGTAGTCAGGTAAAAACGGAGTTGGAGAAAATGGTTCAAAAGGGAGTCATATCCCCTATTGAAGACCCAACACCGTGGTGTGCCGGTATGGTAGTAATTCCCAAAAAATCGGGCAAGCTACGTATATGTGTAGACTTGACCCAACTGAACGGTGTGTTCTTAGGGAACGATACCAACTGCCATCGGTGGACGAGTCGTTAGGGCAACTAGAAGGGGCCAAGATATTTTCTAAACTTGACGCCAGCTCAGGGTTCTGGCAGGTGCCTTTATCGAAGGATTCTGCTCCCTGACAACGTTCATAACCCCGTTTGGCCGGTTCTTCTTCAACAGGCTACCATTTGGCATTAGCAGTGCCCCAGAGCATTTCTCGCGACGGATGTCACAAATCCTGGAGGGCTGCGAAGGAGTCATCTGTCAAATGGACGATTTTTTGGTATTCGGCGCGACAAAAAGCGAGCACGATACCAGGTTAGCTAAGGTCGTAGAGAGGTTGAAGAAGGCTAACATCACTCTAAACAGAGAAAAATGCATGTTTGGGGTAGACCAGGTCAAGTTTCTAGGAAACGAGATATCAAAGGACGGTATAAAAGTAGACGAAGACAAGGTGCAGGCCATAAAAGAATTGAATAACCCTGCAGATGTGTCGGAGCTGCGAAGATTCTTCGGAATGGTCAACCAGCTGGCTAAGTTTATGCCCAATCTTGCAGACGAGAGTCAACCTCTAAGAGAGTTATTGAAAAAAGATAATGAATTCTTATGGACTCCGGTTCACACAAAGGCATTCGAGGGCATAAAAGACATGCTTACGAAAACTCCCGTGTTGGCACTGTATGATCCTAACATGCCAACTAGAGTTTGTGCGGACGCATCATCATATGGGTTGGGGGCTGTGCTACAGCAACAGCAAAACGGTATGTGGAAGCCAGTGGCATATGCTTCACGGTCGATGAGTGAAACGGAGCGCCGTTATGCCCAAATAGAAAAAGAGGCTTTATCGATAACGTGGGCGTGTGAAAAGTTTACTCAGTTCGTTAATGGACTGGACTTTGTTATCAACACGGACCACAAACCACTGGTACCAATTCTAGGCACCAAACCCATCAGTGAGCTTTCGGCGAGACTGCAGCGCATCCGGATGAGGCTTATGCGGTACACGTTCACAATTGAACATGTGCCAGGAAAGCATTTCTACACAGCGGATGCCCTGTCACGTGCTCAACACCAGAAGGGAAGCTCAGAAGAAGACGTCTTGTTCCAGCAAGACACGGAACTGTTCGTACAAGAAGTACGCCAAGAAATCCCAACAACCGACCAAAGACTCGAGGAGATCAAGCAGGCACAAATGAAGGATGAAGAAATCCAAAGGCTGAAAGAATACGTACTAAGAGGCTGGCCCGACAAGAGAAACGTCGACCCAACATGCTTACCATACTGGAGGGTGCAAGGGGACCTTGCAGTCCACGACGAGATCCTCTTCATGGGACCTCGAGTAGTTATTCCAAAGAGCCTGCGAAAGCAAATTCTTACCCGCCTCCACGAAGGTCACATGGGAATAAGTAAGACACAACGTCGGGCTAAAGAGACGGTATACTGGCCCAATATAAATGAAGAGATTCGAGCTTTGATCCAACTCTGTTCGAATTGCATCGAGTTCAGAAAGAACAAGCCAGAGCCAATGATGCCGACCCCGTTTCCTGAATCCCCTTGGGAAAAGGTGGGGATCGACTTCTGCGAAGTAAACGGAAGAAAGTACTTGGTAGTCGAAGACTATTTCTCAAGATTTCCCGAGTTTGTTCAGATGGACAAAACCTCGAGTTCTCTTGTGATCTCTCGTCTAAAATCAATCTTCGCACGACACGGGATCCCTAAAACGGTCAGATCAGATGGCGGCCCACCGTTCAATAGCCACGAATTCATCAAGTTTCCTAAATCCTACGGCTTCAACCACGAGAGAAAAGCAGCCCGACGCACGCCCAGAGCAACGGTTTAGCTGAATCGGCGGTAAAAGCAGTGAAGGGAATGCTAAAGAAGTCTGAAGACATCCATCTGGCGATACTCAATTATCGAAACACTCCTCTCCAATGCGGATATAGCCCAGCTCAGCTATGCATGGGACGAAATCTTCGAGGAACTCTACCAACTTCACCCCTTCATTTGAAGCCACAATGGCCGAATCTGAAAGAAGTGGCAAAGAGAGAGGAAGCTATGAAAATCAAACAGAAACAGCACTTCGACTCGAGACACCAAGCTAGAGAGCTACCAAAGGTAGAGGTTGGTGATCGGGTCTGGGTTCGAGACAAACAGGCTTACGGAGATGTAGTAGGTATTGGTCCCGAGCCACGATCTCTGCAAGTGGAAACCCCATCGGGTATACTCCGCAGAAATCGGGCCCACGTGATTCCGGCTCCACCCAGGAAGTAATACCACAACTTCCTGTAGAAAGGGAACCTTTAATCCTATCCCATGTTCCATACCAAACGACGCTGTCACCAGTCCCACCTGGAAGGATGACCCCATCAGTCCTACCTGGAAAGATGACCTCCCAGGTCCATCCCGAAGGACGTCATCGCCTAAACAGGTCCGGGAGACTTCTCCATCTACTGTGTCACAGAAGCAGACGTCAGCCACACGGAGTGGCAGAGCCGTCAGACCTCCCAAGAAATTAGACCTGTAGCTCAGTTCTAGGGATTTAGTTGACTTAGTTATAACATCACATAATCGGTTGAAACGTTACTTAGTTTAGTAGTAAGCCTTCAGCTATAATGTTCTTTCCTGTTTCTTTCATCTAGTAGCTATCAATGATATTTAAATTTGACTTGTTTTAATTAGTCATAAGGGTGTACGGTTTATTAAACATTTTAATACTTTTATCCTACATGTAGTATTAGTATAATACTTTAAAAGGAAAGGGAGATGTAATACGATGGTTAGTATTAAGTTGTTTTAAGTGTTTGAACCTAGCGCCTCAGCGCCTTGTAGATTCAATGTAAGCCAACCTATGTATGTACTGTGCGGGTTTTAGGGACGCCTATGTCGGCCTAATAAAGCTGATGTTGCCTCATGGAATGATCTCTCATTAATAACCCTGAACTTCATCATAACGCATTCTTTAGGCAGGGTGCCAAAATGATCACCCTGCGATGCCAACTTTCCTTCAACTCTACAAAATGCTGTCCATATATTGCATCCTTAAACCCCCAAAGTATGGTAATTGTACAGTTCAAAAAGGAGATTCTAAGCCCTTGGTGTCAATCAAAGATTTGAAACGTATTTTTGCAAAAGAAAAGGAAAATACCTCAACCTGGTTGCAGCATTAAAGCAAAGGCTTGATGGACTGGTTCATACGGGAATTTGGGAGGCAGATGAAGGCTTTGACCATGACTATGGGCTAGCACCAGCAGTTGATTGTGTCATATACTTTGTAACAGGTAGGCCTAAGCCAATTTGAAATTTACTATTACTATTTATTTAGTACTTTACTATTTTTATTATTATTTTACTAATACTGGCATATACTGGAAATGATATTGGCTAGGCATTGGTCTATGCTTTGGTATAGGACTAGTAGGTCTACAGTCATTATGCTGACCTATACTAGTGTAGCCAACCAATTGATGTATGTAAAATTGTAAATACTAACTTTTTTTATCTCTTCAACAGGATTTGTATGCAAAACGTTTGCTAAAGCTGGCAAAGTGTGAGGTGTGTTGCAAGTCGTTTACAGAAAATGTAACTCATGCCTACAACCGTGAAGCGCAACTTACGAATATTAAAACAAAGGGTGCCTTAATTCACCCAAACATGTTTATGTTTTACATGTTGCGCACTGCCGAAAGCTACATCGTAAAAAATATTAAGTCGGTGAACTGCTACGAGGAAACATTGTCCGAGATACTCGCAACACACTCATTTTCTTTTCCCTGTGCAACCCACAAAGAAGAAATTGTTGCATATACTCTACATTACTATGTTTCGCTTCGAATGAGGCAGTTCTTCAAGACACAGAACAGTAAACAAACAAAAGATGCAAGGGAGAAGAAAAAGGCCTCAAGACTGACCACAAAGTAGATTGCCTAAGCTAAGACAATAACCGCTCTCAGCTCTACATCCAAGTGAAATAATCGTGTAAATTTTTAAAAATCCATCATAACATCTAAGACTATGGTAAAGTAAAGTACGTAGTTGGGTTTAAATTGTATTTTAAAAAAATAGCAACTTAGAAACTGTTCGTGCAAGTTTTCTCACAAGGATCTGTAGGCTAGTGGGTGAGACCCACTCCACAGAAAGTGCAACAACAACATGCCAAAGCCAGAGTGCAAGTTACAACGGAACATTGCGATTGCAGTGCATGCTAGCACCCATGTTACTTTGTGTTATTCTAGTTGTTGGATTACATGCTACGAACGCCTGCGCGACGGGCAACCCGCCGTACGGCCGAGTCGCCAACTACAAGTCACCGCCTCCTTGCAGTGCTTAGACTCTCGTTTCTGTACGATCTACAGGGCTGAGTATAAACCACGTTTTCGTCGGCCCGCTCAGACACCTTAGAAGCACTTAGAAGTGACAAAACTAGTGAACTTATAACAGGTTATGGGCCTAGTTCATAGTTAAATCTGTAGGTAAAGTGTATAAGTCATTCACCCAGCACAGTTCGGCGAAAACTCTGCTAATCCCGCAGCAGAGTCGGCGCCTAAGCAGGTGAGCGACCAACCTAACCTATAGCCTAGCCTAGGCCTAGCCCCAAGGCCTAGCCATGTCGTCCGCGGACGGGAAAGTCTCCATACAAAAACTCAACAACAAAAATTACCAGCTGTGGAAGTTCAAAATAGAAATGCTGTTGAGCAAGGACGACCTCTGGGACACAGTTGAGGAAGATACGCCATCGCAGCCTAATACAGCATGGAAAAAGAAAGACCAACGTGCCAGGGCCACAATTTGCCTACTTCTCGACGACGACCAGCTGATCCACGTGCGGAATGAAACGTCCGCCCGATCAGTGTGGTTGGCCCTGAGAAAGGTGCACGAAAGGTCTAACTTAACCTCAAAGTTGTATCTCCTCAGGAAACTGTACAGCCTCAGGCTCAAAAACGAACAAAGTATGGATGAGCACATCAACAGAACACTTGAGCTAGTTAATGAGCTCAGGGGACTGGGCGAAGAGCTCAAGGAAAACCACGTCGCAGCCCTCCTGTTGTGTAGCCTGCCAGAGAACTATGGCATGCTAATCACAGCACTTGAGGCTAGACCCGAGGGTGACATAACACTCGAATTCGTTATCGGCAAGCTCAAGGACGAGTTTAACCGAAGAACGGAAACAGAATTGGGGGTCGAATACAATGAAGCTGTATTAAAAACCGGACCTCAATACGGGACAGTGGAAAGAATGAAGTGCTTCCACTGCAACAAACCCGGTCACCTAAAGAAGGACTGCCGGACCCTCAAGAGAGAAACGAAGTTCAACAGGGAAAAAGTCAAGAGCGCCATAAGAAGCGAGGCCGGATCAAGCGACGATGAAGAACCGCGCTACGTATGTTTCAAGGCGGAGGAAGTCAAGAAAACAACCACATGGTTCATTGACTCGGGAGCAACATGCCACATGACTAATGACAGGGCATTTTTTTCAAGACTCGACGAGAAGTCGTGCACCGTCTCACTCGCAAACGGGAGCTCCATGCAGTCCGAGGGAGTGGGGGAGGGCTTCCTGAAATGCAAGGTGGGTCCGTCACCCAGGAGACCCGTGAACGTGCTGCTCAAAAGCGTGCTGTACATCCCCAGCCTCGACGGCAGCCTGATATCGGTGCCCACACTAACCAAGCTTGGGTTCTCAGTAAAATTCGACAGCAATCAGTGCACGGTCTCAAAAACCGGAGAAACCCTAGCCATAGGCCTCCGGAAAAAGCAACTCTTCGAAGTCTGGCTAGACAGTGACGAAACGAGGCAACGCGCAAAGTCTGCTATCCAAGAGGAAAATCATGAGAACTGCATCCACCTATGGCACAGACGCATGGGACACCGAAACCCCGACGCCGTCAGAAGACTGAAGAAAGAAAATCTAGCAACTGGTATGACACTCGGTGACTGCGACATGCGGGAAAAGTGCATTACATGCGTGAAGGGTAAGCTAACCAAAAAGCCTTTCCCGAAGAAAAGCGAGGAACGGGCAGATAAACCTCTCGGATTGGTCCATTCTGACCTGTGCGGACCGATGAATACCCAAACCCCTGGCGGAAAGAGGTACATCATGACACTGACCGACGACTACTCCAGATACTGCACGGTCTACCTACTGAGAACTAAAGACGAAGTTTTGGACAAGCTGAAAGTTTACTCGGCAAGAGTCAACAACATCTTTAACACCAAAATTAAGAAGATTAGGTGCGACAACGGGAGAGAATACAAAAATGCAGCCGTCAAATCGTTCCTGGACGAGGAAGGCATCGAACTGCAACTCTCTGTACCGTACTCTCCCCAACAAAACGGAGTAGCCGAAAGGAAGAACCGCTCCCTTACAGAAATGGCAAGATGCATGCTACTCGACGCGTCCCTCCCAACAAAGTACTGGGGAGAAGCAGTAGTCACCGCCAACTACCTACAAAACCGCTTGCCCAGCAAATCGGTTGAGAAAACTCCGTATGAACTGTGGTTCGGCAGTAAACCGAACGTCTCCCACATCCGAGTTTTTGGAAGCAAAGTCTACAGCCATATCCCCAAGGAGAAGAGGACGAAGCTAGACCCCGAGCCGAAGAAGGAACTCTCGTTGGATACAGCGAAGAAGCCAAGGGATACCGCATACTAAACACAGCTACCGGGAAAATCATCGTCAGCAGAACCGTCACATTCACAGAAACCAGGATGAAAGACAGCTTCGAAGTTATCAGCAAAAGACCGGAATGGGAAGAAGCAGCGAACGTAGACTCGGGTAACCTCAATCTCACAAAGAACCAGGAAGCCGCCGTCGAACACGCAGATAACCCCAGCGACAATGATCAAGAGACAGCCGAACCGGCTTCCGAAGACACCAGAAAATCCTCAAGACCTAGCAAAGGGATTCCTCCCAAGAGACTATCGTACCTAGCCAGAGAAGAGGTCGTCGAACCAGGAAGTTGGAGAGAAATGACCCAAATGAAGGGAGACCTGAAGGAAGAGTGGACAAAAGCGGCAAACGAGGAATATGAATCTCTCATGGCCAACGCCACTTGGTCATTGACTACCCTGCCCGAAAACAAGAAGGCAATCGGAAGCAAGTGGACCTTCAAGGCCAAAGAAAATGCAAGCGGAAACATAGAACGCTTCAAAGCCAGGTTAGTCGCGAAAGGATTCTCTCAGAAGTACGGAGAAGACTACGACGAGACATTCGCCCCAGTGGCCAAATACGCCACCATCAGAACCCTACTCGCAATAGCCACTGTTAAAGACCTAAAAATAAGGCACATGGATGTGTCGACTGCATTCCTCAACGGCAACCTATCCGAGGAAGTGTACATGAAGCAGCCGGAAGGGTTCGTCATTCCAGGACAAGAAGACATGGTGTGCAAGCTCAATAAAAGCTTGTACGGTCTAAAGCAATCGGCCAGGACCTGGAATTCCAAAGCCCACGATACAATAACCAAGTTGGGGTTCTCACAAAGCAAAGCTGATGCTTGTTTGTACGTGAAAAGGAGCGGACAAACGTACACCTACGTCACCATTTACGTAGATGACCTGCTAGTATGCGCAACCACGGAAGAGGAGCTCGACCAACTTCATGTAGACCTGAATAGCTCTTTCGCCACAAAAGACCTAGGCGAGGCAAACAACTACCTAGGGATTGAAATAGACAGAGATGCAAACGGGGACATGCTGCTACACCAACGCGGAAAGATACTTACCATTATCGAACGGTTCGGAATGGCAAGTGCCAAGTGTAGCACAACACCTATGGACGCCAGCTACCTGAGCCAAACCGGAGAGGAAAACCTACTACCCGATAACAAAGAGTACCGACAAGCAGTGGGGGCACTCCTGTACCTTGCAAACGTCACACGCCCAGATATTGCCACCGCCATAAGCATCCTGAGTAGGAGACTCGAAAATCCCAGGGCCATGGACTGGACGGCGGTAAAGAGAGTGATACGCTACCTAAAAGGCACCGCCGCTCTCCCACTAAGGATCAGCGCTTCAGGGGGCACTGTTCTCTCAGGATTCACCGACGCAGACTGGGGAGGTGACCAAATAGACAGAAAATCGAGGAGCGGTTACATATTTCAACTAGGAAGCAATACAATATCCTGGTTGAGCAGAAAACAAAACTGCGTAGCCCTCTCCTCAACCGAAGCAGAGTATGTGGCCACCACTCTAGCTTGCCAAGAGGCTACATGGCTCCGACAGCTCCTAAGCGACCTAGGACACGCCCAGGAAGACCCAACGGTACTGCACGAGGACAACCAGGGGTGCATTAACCTAGCCACGTCTGAGAAAATAGGCAACCGAGTGAAACATATAGATCTCAGGTACCACTATATCCGAGACGTCGTAGACCAAGGCACCGTCCGACTGGAATACTGCCCCACGGAAGACATGCGTGCGGACATACTAACGAAGCCGCTGCCGGGTCCCAGGTTTGCAGCACTGCGGGAGAAGATAGGGCTTGCAGCCAGCGACCCGCGCGAAGGACGTCCGTCGAGTGGGGGTGTTGGATTACATGCTACGAACGCCTGCGCGACGGGCAACCCGCCGTACGGCCGAGTCGCCAACTACAAGTCACCGCCTCCTTGCAGTGCTTAGACTCTCGTTTCTGTACGATCTACAGGGCTGAGTATAAACCACGTTTTCGTCGGCCCGCTCAGACACCTTAGAAGCACTTAGAAGTGACAAAACTAGTGAACTTATAACACTAGTGCATTATGTTTGATTTTTTTTTAGATGCACCTAGTTCTATTCTCTGTTCCTGTCATGTTCTCTATTCAAACTCCCGCTCTGGTAGCCCAGAGCTTAGCTTGTATGAACTGTGTCCACATTTAGGTGGCGGTGTACACGTCTGCTACGGGGCACTTCCTGTTGAGACTTCCTGTGCTAAGCTGAAGGGAATCGGTTGGTAACCATGTGGTTTTTCTAATAAACATAATATTTACTATTTAGCAGTAACATGAGCTAATTCTTTCTTCTTCTGTGACTACCCGGACACCACAAATGGCGACGAGGATGGGATTTTTCGAGCCTGCTACTGAAAAACATGGAGGTAGGACTGTTTTTGTTCAGGGTTGTAGGCCCCACAAGGGTCTAGCCCAGGCCTAGGGTAGGCCTAGCCTAAGCGTCTGCTCTACGACGCTAACAAGTCTGCTACCTAGGCCTAGCCTAAGCGTCTGCTCTACGACGCTAACAAGTCTGCTACCTAGGCCTAGCCTAAGCGTCTGCTCTACGACGCTAACAAGTCTGCTAGGGCCTAGCCTGTGCGTCTGCTCTGACGCTGTATCGAAGGCCTACTACCTAGGCCTAGCCTTTCTCTTCAATTCTGCTAGGGCCTAGCTACCTAGGCCTAGTCTAAGGCATGCCTGATCCAGAGCAAGGGCCAGTGCTGGTTGGCATAATTGGCTCTGTACCACAGTTGGTTTCGGAAACCGCGGAAGAGTGGGAGATATTTTCCGAACAACTTGGTTTTTTCTTCGAGGCAAATGGCATCGTGGGAAGTAGCGGAAGGCGATTCTATCGGAGATCACCTACGACGAGGCTGTGGGGTTACTAAATACGCATTTCAAACCCAAAGCAAAATGTGTGGTTGTGTCGAAGGTGTTTCGAAACGCGCAACCAGTTGCCCAAACGAACCGTTCAAAGATTATGTAGCAAACCTGCGCTTGCTGCGCAGAGCTGCAACTATCCGGACGTTGAGGAAACACCTCCAGCGGATCATTCTAGGGATGAAAAATACTAGGCTGCAGGAGAAAATCTTTTCGGATACTACGGTTCGTCACCTTCGCTACTGTTTATGCCCAGGCCGTCGCATCGGAGGCGGCGAAAGGGGATGTCGCAGCTCTGCAGCATCTACGCAGTCGGCATCTTCGCAGTCGTCTCAAGTCGTCTGCACGCTACATCGGCAGCGGCAGCGCAAGTCTACGCGCACCATGCAGGTGGCGGAGAGCCAAGATCAACAAGAGGATCTGCCGTACAACTCGCAGGGCTTTTTCTATGCCACACCCCATCACCTAGAGCCCACCAGCCCTCATGGTTGAAGTGCTAGTTGGGGATGTCTTGCTCCCCATGGAAGTAGATACTGGGGCAGGGCACACTATAATAGGGTATGACATATACCAGCGTCATTTCGCTACCGAGAATCTCACGACTCCTGAATTGCTTTTGAAAACGTGGTCGCAAGAGGACCTCAAGGTTAAAGGGATGTTTACAGCCTGTATTCAACTAAACGGGTACCAGGCCAAGCTACCCATTGCGGTTATGGAACAGCCCGGTCCAGCGCTATTGGGACGGACATGGTTTTCCGCTTTGGGGATTAGCGTCAATGGAGTACACGTTGTTTCAGCTTCTGTTGCAGGCCTTCCTGAAAACTTGAAAACTTACAGTCGGGTGTTTGCTCCAGGCTTGGGAGGATACTCCGGTCCGCCCGCACGAATACACCTGAAACCCGAAGCAACGCCAGTGTTCCGCAAGGCAAGAGCTGTACCTTTTGCTCTTCAGGATCGAGTGAGTAAGGAACTCGACAGCATGGTCGCAGCTGGCATACTGGAACGATTCGCGAGAGCAAGTTTGCGGCTACGGCTGGACAAGTGTGTCTTCAATGTTAAGTCTCTGGAGTATGTAGGATACTTCATATCTGGCGAAGGAATTAAACCTACTGATTCTAAGGTGCGAGAGCTGTTAGCCACCCCTTCTCCAGCAAACAAGGATGAGCTAAAAACCTTCCTTGGCTTCATCAACTACTACGATAGGTTCTTCGAAAACAAGTCGACAAGATTCAATCCCCTCTATAAACTCCTGCACAACGACTCTAAATGGAAGTGGGATCAGGAGCATGAGGATTGCATGAAATATGTGCAAGATGTCATGACTTCCGGGAAGGTGCTGGCGCACTACGACCCCACTCTTCCTCTGATCCTAGCCTGCGATGCATCCCCAGTAGGAGTTGGGGCAGTTCTGTCACTCCTGAACGATGGAGAGAAGCCTATCTCGTATGCGTCTAGAACTCTCCAGGCAAGCGAGAGGAACTACTCCCAGCTAGATCGGGAAGGGCTAGCCATCATCTTCGGCGTAACAAAATTCCACAAGTATTTGTATGGTCGTCATTTTACCCTACTAACTGACAACAAACCTTTGTGTGGGATTTTCAGAGAAAACAGACCGATACCGGACCAGGTGTCTCCCAGGATGTTACGCTGGTGCTTGCTTCTCAGTCAGTATGACTACACACTGACACATCGCGCGGGGAATCTGAACGCAAATGCTGATTTTCTCAGTCGTTTCCCATCACAGCAAATCGCAGCCGAGGAGTACCCAGATCCGGCCGGGATTCTACTCTTCGACGAAGCTCCTCCTACCTCTCCGTTGACTGCAGAGAGTATTCAACGCGCTACAAAGGAGGATCCTGCACTGAGCCTAGTGCATAATGCATTGCTTCACGGACGCACCTACAACGCGGATCCAGAAGTCCAGCGGTATCTGGATGCTGGGCGCAACCGACTATCGATACGTAATGGCTGCATCCTGTTTGGTGATCGTGTTGTTGTTCCAGCAAGTCTACGACCGGATGTACTGCAACTCCTTCACCGGGTACATCAGGGAATTGTGAAGACCAAGTCGCTGGCGAGAAGCTACGTCTGGTGGCCTTCCATGAATGGGGACATAGAGAATTTGGTGAATTCTTGCCCAGCCTGCGCTGAAGCTAGGCCAGACCCCCCAAGGCTCCTGTCATTCCCTGGTCTCCACCGGTACGTGTTTGGTCACGTTGCACGTGGATTTTGCTGGCCCCCTTTTGCGAGCACACATTCCTGATCTTAGTCGACGCTTCGTCGAAATGGGTCGAGGTCGCCGAGACGAACGGGTCAATGTCTGCCGCGACTACAATCAACCAGCTGCGGGTATGGTTCTCTACTCATGGGATCCCCGACGAGCTGGTGAGTGATAATGGACCATGCTTCCGCTCTGAACAATTTGGGCACTTCTGCACATCTAACGGAGTGAAGCAGGTTTTCTCCAGCGCCGTACCATCCAGCCTCTAATGGGCAGGCGGAACGGACCGTGCAGACGGTTAAATCTCTCTTGCGGAAGATAAAGGCTGCACAGTGGAAGCAGGAACTGTGCAACATTCTGCTCATGCTTCGAGCTACCCCCAGCACCGTGACGGGTAAGGCGCCTTCCGAACTGCTGATGGGTCGGAGGATCAGAACTCTACTGGACAAGTTACATCCAGATTCGGTTTGCAGTTCCTTGTCGGCCTACGACCGAGATGGTGACCGGAAGGGCTTTCGAAGTGGGAGATGCGGTGTACTACCGTAGCTATCGCGTATCAGGAGAACGCTGGCTACCCGGAGTTATTGAGTCAGTGGCGGGTCCTCGAAACTACAGGGTAACCAACGGCAGTGGATCGACGGAAGTCCGCCACATCGAGCAACTTCAGCGGCGTTACCCAACTATCGGTAACGAGGCTACAGCAGCTGCAGTAGAGGTAATACCACCGGCACCGGCACCTCATGTTGTAAGCGCAGCCGGAGTCGGAGCCCGAGGTTGCAGCGCCCGTTGCAGAGCCTGGCGCAGTGGATCAAGAGACACCACCGGCCAATCGTGAGGTTGTACAGAATCCCTTACGAGTTTCCGCTAGGACTCGCAAGCCTCCCTTACCTGAACGATTATGTTAAGCGTTAATGCTACTAGGTATAGATAGTTATTAGTTTCCATTTATATTGTGTGAATTATCTTAGTATTCTGTAGTAATTGTGTGAATTATCTTACAATTCTGTAGTTTATCTTATTTAACTTCGTATTCAATTTTATGAATTAGCTTGGATTGACATTGGATTCATTTAAACTTCAATTTAGTATATTCTCAATTCAAGAGGGTGAAGAGTGTCATGTTCTCTATTCAAACTCCCGCTCTGGTAGCCCAGAGCTTAGCTTGTATGAACTGTGTCCACATTTAGGTGGCGGTGTACACGTCTGCTACGGGGCACTTCCTGTGGCGACTTCCTGTGCTAAGCTGAAGGGAATCGTTTGGTAACCATGTGGTTTTTCTAATAAACATAATATTTACTATTTAGCAGTAACATGAGCTAATTCTTCTTCTTCTGTGACTACCCGGACACCACAGTTCCCTGTTCCCATGTATCACTTGTTGATACTTGTCTTGCCCTAATCTAATCGTAAGCCAAGAAAAAATTATCCAACAACTTAATTGGTCACCGGTGAAGTACAGTGTGGCATGTAGATCAGGAACAGATTTTTTGGTATAGGGCTAAGTAGTTTAGTTTCATTTATTGTGTAGGCCTATAGGCCTAGCCTCATTTACATTAGGCCTATTTGTTATATCTAGGCCTAGGCTACATATGTACAGTAGGGCTACCAGTTCAGTTCAGTTCAGTTCATCATAGATTTTATTCGCATGCTTTTTTTTTATACATACATATTTCACATAGCCTACATTACATTATTATAAAAATACAAAAAACAGCGAAGCCCACAAAGTTTACAATTAAACTTGAGTGTGGGCAATTATCAATAAAAAATATGCTATAGGCTAATGAAACAAGATGACTGAAAGCCAACAATAGTTACACAACAACAACAACAACAACAACAACAGTAACAACCTGTAGGTCTAGGCTATGCCTTGATCCTAGACATGATCTTTCCAATTTCCTACAGGAAGCGAAATTTATGTTTTTAGAGATAATTATTGAGAGGTGTTGTGAATAGAGAAGTTTGCCTAAGCCAAGGCTAGCCCTACTAGCCCTAGCCTAGCTGATTTGCAAAGTCTAGATAGGGCTACGGGCCTAGGAGGCCAATCCCAATTGACATTATCACAGTGTGTAAAACGTCTACTAGACTATTATCTAGTTAGTTCTAGTTAGTTAGTTAGTTTTTTACTACGGCGACGCCTAGGTAGGCCTAGGCCTAGCCTACCTAGCTAGGCATGCTAGCCTATGCAACAAAGGGGCCTCAGCTCAGACTGACGGCTTGGCTAGGCTCTAGGTAGGCCTACCACTGAAAATGTATGCATAGCTACAGTCATGTTGTTAGCCTTATAGGCCTATGCATATGGAAAATAAAATCATCATTTATTTTATTTATTTATTTAACGTCTATCCTATTCAGTTATAAAAACTGATTTACAAAGGAGGACAACTAAATAAATCTAATTACATAGATGCAGAAACAACAATAAACTACATTTTCGTAGATATTTGAAATAGTAGCATTACAACAACAATGCATTTAAACACAACAATTTTGGTAACAAATAAAAAAATATATATATTATATGCATTTAATGAATGAATCAAATATAAAAAAGGGTGTAGAATGAAAAGAAAAGAAAGGGGGGGGAAAAAGGAAAAAAGAAAGAAAAAGACAAAGAAAGAAAAAAAAAAAAAAAAAAAAAAAAAGAAAGAAAGAAAGAAAGAAAGAAAGAAAAAAAAACATTAAAAAAGAAAAACGAAAGGAAAAAAACTGATTTATTAGACGATCCCACTCAAACGAATATGAGGTTTGCCAAAAATCAGGAACAGCAAATCAGGGAGTAATCAATCTTTCGCGGAAGAAACGACCGAACGCGAATCTTCATTCTTGTGTTCAACCATCATTCTTGTGTTCAAATCTTGATAACAATTTAGTGCAAAAGATCTTGACTCTAATATATAATTATATCAGATATATAATTATTTAAAATTGTTCAAGTCAAAAACTGATCACAGCAATGATACAGGACACCTAACTCAAGTTGCAAGTTCCACCAGTGGGCCATCAAAGGCGTGATTCTGCATTTTGTTACTTTGAATGTTAGGTTATGTAAAAGGGGCTTCTTAGGCCTAGGGCTAGGCCTACCCTTCCTCGAATTTGACGGTCCACTTAGGTCCGTTTAAGTCCTGACAATTCTTTTAAATACTAAATGAAACGAAGACATGGTAATTAATCGTTAAGAAATATAATTTTAATATGCAAATCCATTTTAAATCCACCTAAAACAATAAAACCAAGAGTACTTGACAGCATTTCCCGTAAAGCTCAGATCTTTATTTTATCACTCACTGCTTTTCCCTCAAAGAAACTAAATTTACAAAGAGGCCGACTCATGTACCAATTATACCTTCGTCAAAATCCTGGACCCACCACTTCGTGAACTGTGTCTCCACGTTGCCAAATCTATGCCTCGCTATTGTAGCAGAACTCAAAACTAACTATGTGGTCTGCTTCAAACACTCTACATTTAAATTGCTTTTCTATTATGTTGAAAGGAGTTGGAGCCAACAGTAGCCGGCTGAGTGAGGACAAAGCCTATTCATCCCTAGACTGTTAAACTCTGTCCTTTTGTATATTTTGTCCATTGACAAAATAACGATTTAAAGAAAAAATAAATTAGTTTTATATTTTCAATCATTATTTTAATAAACAAAATGACGCAATTTTTATAAAAAAAATATAGGCCTCTTTGTGATTATGCGTTTTATTTTGCTTTTATTTGACTTAATATTGAATTCAGAGCACCGTCCAATGAAGTTGAACAGTCATTTAAATCCTCAATGGAGCGTTGCATATAGAACCAGACAGTAATTCCTGATTATTAATTATAATTCATAAATTAATTTTAGAGTATGTAAATAATGTAAATAAAATTACAATTTACGCCACAAATTATTTTTTATTTCAAAATGGTAATGAATACAATCCACAAGTTACATTTATAATTTGATTTTGTTGCTTGTTTCAAGTTTCAACTAAATATAGCGGTGACGAGAGGACAATTAGTTATTTGCTTGAAGAATTTGTTTGTATAAAAACTTTGTAGATAGTTTACCGCTGATGGTAAGATTTGTATCCCCATAACACACAATGAATACCACCTGGACAATAATAAATACAATTTGCAACATACAAGAACATTAAAAAAATTACGCACAAAAAGAAGATGGATTTACACACAGAATTAAACATGTTTGATGGTGTAGGCCTATACGAATTGCGAATAATCGAAAAAGTTTTTGGTATAGATTTATGTTATAAAATAACGTTGACATTGAAAGATTAAAGTGGATTTATTGATATTTAAAGATAGATAAACACTAATAGGCTAGGCCTAGCACACAGACATTTGTGACAGGATGACAACACAGGAAGCAATGGTGCACTGTGGGTAATAGAGTTATTTCCTGTTTGTAGTTCATACATCTAGCACCAGGTGGCACTGGCATAAGGCCCTAGATTTAAATTTGAGCGGGCTATGGCACATTTATAACACTCCCACTTGCCATAGGCCTAGTCTTAATTTACAAGAGTCCCAAATTCTTCACACACCATCCGTGCTTTGCAGGGGGCAAACTTTTGGTCATGATGTCTGCGATCATTTCTTCTGTGGGTAGGTATTTCATAGAAATATGTCCCTCTTGCACCTTCTCCCTGACAAAATGATGCTGGATATCGATGTGCTTCGTACGCCCATGTAGTGCTGCATTCGAAGTAAGCTTGATGGCGCTTTGGTTGTCGCAGCACACTACGATGTGTTGATGGTCACCCCCAATGGGTAATTCATTCAGTAGTCGTTTCAGCCATGTTGCTTCTCTGGCAGCTTGGCTGAGTGCCATGTACTCCGCCTCGGTTGTTGAGACGGCGACTGTCGGTTGCTTCTTGCTTCGCCAGCTAACTGCTGCACCTGCGAGCTTGAAAACGTAGCCGGACATTGATTTTCTCGTATCCATGTCATTGGCCCAGTCGGAGTCACTGTAAGCTTCCATTTGTTCTCCGGATGCTCTGCGATAGACGAGTTTCTTCTTTGCAGTCCCTTTTAGATAACGCATTATGCGCTTTACTGCCGTCCAGTGCGCTTGTCCCGGGTTAGAGTTGAACTGACTAACGACAGAGACAGCGTGCGCTATGTCTGGTCTGGTGGCCATCGCAGCATACATTAGGCTGCCGACACCACTCAAATATGGTATTTTATCCATAGCTTCTCTTTCTGCGTCTTCCGCAGGTTCCATCACCTTGGTAAGTTTCTGATTATGGTCCAAAGGAGTAGATACTGGCTTTGCTTCAGACATGTTGAATCTCTTCAGTATGTTGTTGATGTAGCTTTCTTGGCTTAGTTCAATTGTTCCAGCGTCTCTGTCCCTTGTTATTTTAATTCCGAGACAGTGGTGAATTGGTCCCATGTCTTTCATCTCGAACTTGGCCGCTAGTCGTTTCTTCAGCTGATTTATTTCATTTATGCTTTCCGATGACACAATAAGATCGTCAACGTAAACACAAACAATGATTTTTGCATTTCTTATTGTACCATGGTATAGGCACGGGTCAGCTGTGCTTTGTTCGAGCCCAATACTCCGTAACTCGGTATCAAGTTTTTCATACCATATACGGCTCGACTGTTTGAGTCCATACAAGCATTTCTTTAGTTTACATACCTTTTGCTTATTTTTAGGTTCAATATAGCCCTCGGGTTGTTCCATATATATGGCCTCGGGAAGTTCGCCATGTAGAAATGCCGTATTTATGTCAAGTTGATGAACCTCCAGGTCATTCTCAGCTGCCAATGCCAGAACTGTTCTTAGGGTGTCGAACCGTACGACCGGTGAAAAGGTTTCATCGTAATCTATCCCTTTCCTCTGCGTGTATCCTTTAGCTACGAGCCTAGCTTTATATCGGCACACCTCCCCTTCAGCATTGACCTTTCGTTTGAAGACCCATTTACATTTAATAGGTTTGGTTCCCTCTGGTAAGTTTACGAGGTCCCAAGTCTCATTATGTACGATTGATTTCATCTCTTCATCTGCTGCCTTTTGCCATTGTGTAGCCTCGCTCCCACTGAATGCTTCTTTCAGGTTCTCGGGCTCGTCTGTGATGAGATGTACATACTCGTCACCGAGAATTCTTGTCGGACATCTCTTCCGTTGTGACTTCCTTGGCTCGAACACGGTTTCTTGTTCATTCTCAATATCGGCATCCTCTTCATTATCTTCTGCGTTGGCATTAGCATCATCTTCGTCATCGACATAAGAAGGACTAGCTGTGCTCCCACTTGATCCGGCGATGACATCGTCATTCTTCTCACCATCTTCAATGAAGATCACGTCTCTTGATATGATCAGCTTCTTTGATTCATTGTTGATCAATCTGTAGCCCTTGCTTGTGTCAGAGTACCCGACAAAGATGTGCTCGGAAGACTTAGCGTCAAGCTTCCTTCTATTCTCTTTTGGAATGTGAACATATGCCTTGCAGCCAAACGTTCTCAGATGAGCCAGGTCCGGTTTTTGTCCTGTCCATGCTTCTCGTATTGATCCATTAACCGAAATGGTTAGAGCAACATTACCATTTCCCGTAGATGGAGCGGTCGTACCATCGGCCATACATAATGAAGTTGCTTGACCTTCTTGGATTGCGTCAAACCATTCAAGTTTATTTGACATGTGCTTGGTCGCCCCTGAGTCAACGCACCAGTCTTCAGCTTTGTGTACATTTCGATTACCTGTTGTCCAAAGAACTGTAGACTTAGACCTATCCTTTTTGTCTTGCTTGTCACCTTTAGGACCTTGTTTTGATCGTGACTTGCAATCTTTAGCGTAGTGTCCAGCTTTACCACAGTTAAAGCATTTAAACTTCTTGATACTAGGCTTTGTTGCTAGAGCAGATTCATCAGGAATGGACTCACCTCGTTGACGTCTCGTTTCTTCCTGTAGCAATTTAGCTCGGACAACGTCGGCGTTCAGTTCCTGACCACAATTTTCAAGTGCAATTACAAGTGGGTCGAATGAGTCTGGCAAGTTGGATAGTATTATTATTGCCAGCTCATCATCGGTCACTGCTGCATCAATCGAACTGAGCTGTTGAGCAACAGCCAACATCTTGTTCAGATAGTCCTCCATATTTTTGCAGTGTTGGAACTTGATGCCATTAAGTTCACGGCGTAAGTGAATTTTCCTTACTAGGCCTCTGTCTTCAAAGGCTGCTTCTAATTTAAGCCATGCTTCACGGGCAGTTTTACATGTACTTACATGTATGTAGAGATGAGGCTTCAGCCCTAGGCTTAGAGTGGCAAGTGCACGCTGGTCTATATTCAGATTGGTTTCAACCTCTAGATCAAAGTCACCTGGGTCGATTGCTTTCCACAACTTATCACGGACTAATTGCATTCTCATGCCAAATTTCCATGTATTATAGTTGCTAGCGCCCTCCAGTCTCTCTGGTTGAGATGGGCCTAGGTTAGCCGCCATGTGCTCTAATAACGTAACAGTTTTTGTAGGTTATTTTTAGGTTATCTTTTATCTTTTCGCTTAGATTTAAGCAATATCAATTTAGCAATATCTGGGCACATAACCTGTTATAAAATAACGTTGACATTGAAAGATTAAAGTGGATTTATTGATATTTAAAGATAGATAAACACTAATAGGCTAGGCCTAGCACACAGACATTTGTGACAGGATGACAACACAGGAAGCAATGGTGCACTGTGGGTAATAGAGTTATTTCCTGTTTGTAGTTCATACATCTAGCACCAGGTGGCACTGGCATAAGGCCCTAGATTTAAATTTGAGCGGGCTATGGCACATTTATAACAATTTACAAATTTGTGTCCCCAATCGAGACCAAACTTAACCAAATCATATTATAGTATTTCTTCTTCTTTTTTCTGAGTATGCGCACAAAAATCTTGATCGATGGAAAATTGCAGATGTAGATCGAAAAGTACGAATGCACTTTTTCGGCTAGAATCGTGGAGTTCCCGTGCTAATTTTACTGTGATTTCGAACTTGTCTAGACGTACACATATGTGGGTGCTTCTTTGTGTACGATTACCGGGTGACAGCTCTACTCTTCCTCTTCAGATTGTAAGCAATTATTGGCAGAACTTCTTGACCCCTCTTTCTTCAGTACATTTCGATCTCCAATCGACATGAGTAGTTGATCGTTTATTGTCGGTGTAGCATTGAGATTGGCGTGTTGTGGTGTTGGTGTGGTTTATAATTGTAGTTTATGATTCTATTTATTGTCTGCACCTATGAACCTAATTAGAGTCTGCATCCATGTAATTAGATTTATTTAGTTGTCCTCCTTTGTAAATCAGTTTTTATAACTGAATAGGATAGACGTTAAATATATAAAAAAAAAATATAAATAGTGATTCGTGAGTTATATTATGTAATGTGTCCAGCAGCGGTTTAAACTTAACATCTAATAGAGTTTTGTATTCGTGTCGTGTAGTAATTTTAATTTTTAATAGTATTTCTGTCATACGAATATAAATAATAATATACTAGGAATTAGGAAAACGACTAAGTCGTTGTTAGAAACAATGGCTTCTTGGAGATCGTGGTATTCAGGGGAGGAACAGTATTGATAACGTCGTTGAAGTTGATGATAATAACACGGATTACAAAAAAAGTGGAGATGAGACTTTAAATAAGTGATGCTATAGTGACGAAAACATTAATGTGGACCGAATAAGTGAGAGCGAGGGTTCTGAAAATGATTTAAATATTAATAATGCTAGCACGTGTTAGAAGAAGATTTGCACAAAATCAGTTTCAAAGCAACTCAGGCCGGATTCAAAACGTGTGTTCACATTTTAGTAATGAAAATGCGTGTGGAGCTATTAGAAGACAGCTCTGGCCACAGTAAAACACCGTTCAACAAGGTAGCAAAAGTAGTGAAAGGTGAAAGAAACACGGTCCCAATACTCCCAAAATAAAGGATGAAAAAACGTCGTTTTGCAGAAGCTTATAATTTTTTGTGACGTGATTCATAATGTGATACACAGGTTATTTAAAGAAATACGTTCTCCAACAGAGTAGCTATGGTATTCCAGAAACTGGTTAACGACGACGCTGAATTTTCATATTCTTACAGGCTCTTGAATCGCCTCATTAGAAATTTATTATTAAAGTATCGCCGAATAAACAAACGATCAGTTATTATGGTCTCCTCGAATCGTCGTGCAGCGATGTAAGTATTTATAAACAACCTCCAGGCTACGTAATGAGGGTTTAAAAAAAACTGCTTGGATGAGACTTAGTATGACAAGCATGACGTAGTTCAGCGCGGGTGGGAGGGGTGGACACAGATGTAATTGTGTCCTGGATACTCAGTCGCTAGGGGAAAAAGAATATATTTCATCCACGTTGGGTGCACTACAGTTTGCTAGTGTCCGTCAGAAACATTAAAAATGCGTCCGCGACCTAGCATGAGGATTTGACGCCCCACCTATTTGAACAATGGTTCAAATCATCTATTAAAAAACATCAAACTCTGATCTGTGATTGTGTTGGTTGGATAACGCTAGCTACCAATCAAGGCAGTAGATCAAAATTTCATGTCAAATGTACCTTGAAAGCGGACAAATTTCGGTAATAGAATCCAACTATACATTTCAGTGCCCGACCCAATTCCAATAAATCGTCTTGGACATTATTTAAAAAAAAAATAGATACAGACAAAGTTATGTTTTGTTGATAACAAGGCATCTGAAAGAGACCACTTGGTATTAGAGCTATTCCCTTATCACTGTCCAATGTCCATTTGATCCAATAGATTAAGTGTGGTCAACGGTTTAAAAACAATGTAAGGAAAAATAACGTTACGCCTATACGGTAGTTTTAGTAGAGATTTGTGGGCGCTGCCATCTTGGCTGTGACGTCACGGAAGTGCTGCTAGAAACTCGTTTCCACCATGCAGCACTTGTGCAGCACATGTTAGCACAGCACCTTCATGGCGCCAACAAAAACAACCGTATAGACTCGATGAGCGTGATTTCAAACATTCGGGAAGCGGCCGAACTCTGATAAACATGGCGAAAATGAGTGGAACATTGTTAAGAAAGTTGAATAAAACGTAATTTCGATCTTGAACATGATGAAAGTAACCTCGTCATCAGATACGGCGAAGATACTACAAGTGAGGAAGATAGGTGAACATTACTGTGTATATTCTAGAAGTGAAATTATTATTGTTATTCTATACTAATTCGTGAAGTTAAATTATGAGCATTGTTATTTTATTACAACGCTTATATTAGCTTCATGTGTTTGTCTGGACGGAATCTTATAATCGATATTTCACCCACTTCTCAATGTCCAATCGAGCTGAAATTTTTCACACATACGTATTCTTGATGACAATAGATGAATCAATTAACAGATTCACTAATTAATCAATTAATTCAAAAATATTTGCTAGCGTCGACGCCTTTTCTTGTTGTTAAAAAATGTAAAAAATAACAAGGATAAACAACAATAAATAAATAAATAAATAAATTAATTAATTAATTAATAAATCAAAGTTTTATATGGGAATCGATATTTCACCCACTTCCCAATGTCCGATCGAGCTGAAATTTTTCACACAGACGTATATTCTTGATGACAATACATGAATCAATTTATCACATTCACTAGTTAATCAATTAATTCATCATAATTAATTAATCAAACAAAGCTTCATATGGGAAATTAGTCACAGCTAGTGAGGATGGGCCAACCAGATGCAGAAATTCGGACACGTCCAGTGAGCACATATTCGATTACAACATTCGTTAAGACTAAAAAGTATAAAATAATATTACATTAAATTTTTTTTTTAAACAACGCTTATATTTAAATGTACTAAAAAGTAAAAAATAAATTTTTGCCCAACAAATGTTTACCTTACTAGGAAAATAAAAGCGTTGGGCTCTTACCCTCCATGAACAACAAAATTCTGTAATCTATGTCAATATCGTAAGCGCCCAACGCTTTTATTTTCCGAGTAATGTAAAAATTTGTTGGTCGAAAATTAATTTTTTTCTTTTTAGTACATTTAAATATAAGCGTTGATTAAAAAAAAATCATGTAATATTTTTACTCATCTTCTTCACTGGTGGTATCTTCGTCTAGGTTAATGATGAAATTGTTATCGTCTTGTGCATCGTCGAAGGTGACATACGTTTTCTCAACCTTTCTCACGTGCTCTACACAGTTACTCCAGTGTCCTTTGCAGTGATCGACGGCTTCACGTATGATTGCGATGACACCAACAGAGTCAGTTGGAGTCACGTTTTCTTTGCGCACCTTCGCTTTTATTGAAGACCACATTTGTTCTATTGGATTGAATACACAATGATATGGGGGTAGTCGTAAAACTACATGGCCATTCTCAATAGCCATGGTATCAACAACGTACGACTTATCAAAGTTTTGTTTTTTTACCATGTCTAACAATACTGGTTTAATGGGAATGGGGTTCGGTACTTCAATGTTCTTTGACTCCATGAAGGAAATTATGTCTGCTTTTTTTGTAGATTGGCACGGAATTTTTACTAGTTGTCTTGAATGGTAACTTGCGTTATCCATAACAATGACAGAGTTGGGTTCGATGTTTTTTAACAGCTGGTTTTGAAACCACTTTTCAAATAGTGCAGACGTCATATCTTCGTGGTAATCAGCAGACGCATCTTTGATATTTTTAGATGCAATTAACAACCCGTTTGGCACAAACCCGTGTTCTGATCCAACGTGGAGAATGATGATACGCTGTCCCCTCGCAACGGGCGCATCTAGAACGCAATCGCAGCTGTTGTCAACCCACCCACGTTTAGCTGTGTCGTGGGTATCATACCAGGTTTCATCTAAATAGTAAATGCGACGACCCTCACTACGATACTGCGCGATCATTTTTAAATACTTGTACCGCCACACAACAAGCCGGGGGCTTTCCATTATCACTGATCGGTTGTTTAGTCGTCGATATTTAAATCCTAAGCTTTTCAACAGGCGTTTTAAGTGGCTTGCTGAATATGGAACCTCTGCATCATCATCTAAAAGTTTCTGATAAACCATATCTACAGTTGGTGAACGCTTCTGTTTGAAAAATCCATATATCACGCGACGAATTAAATCGCAAAGAAAGTTATCAACTTTTTCAAATGGGCGTTTTTTGTGCCCACGTCTTTTCGGTGTCTTAGGTTTTTCTCTTTTCACTATTTTCGTTACAGTGTTTGTCTATGTTTTCCTTTTGCATCAGAGGTACGTTTAATAGCACCCTTTCGCATTATCCTTATTAAAATATTTAAACACATTTTAACAACAGCCTGAGTTTCTTTAGAAAGAGATTTAGTGGATTTATTAGCGCTAACACGACTGGCATTACTATTGTTTAAATCTTTAAACGTTGTCTTTCACTGTCACTTACCGTTTCTACATTAATCTCCTCGTCACTACTATCTCAATGTCCATCTCTCTTTCTTCATAATCCGTATCATGTCTTCCCCAACATCACCTGTGTTTCACCACTAAACCACGGTCTCCAAGGTGCAGCCATATTGTTAATTTTTGAACAAAATAAATGTTATTTTTAAAGAACACAACAAAACATCTACAAAACGAAATGAAATGACACTAAACACACCAACACCAACTGATTCCGTCAACAGTCTCAAGCTCACTGAAACTGGACTGAAAGGAAGGAGAAGCATTTTGGGGGGGTGACAGTTGGTATCGGCACACTCCCCGAAGTTTTGCGCGAGCCGACAGGGATTAAGGGTTGACAGGTTTACAAGACTACTTATTCCGCTTGAATGAAGAGCGGCGAAATGGGCAATGCCCAAAAAATGAAGATCGCCAAAATAACAAAACAACAGGAAATGCTAGACTTGATGGCCCGCCTCCGGTGGCGCTACCTGTCGGAAATCGTGAACTGCAGCGCTTTTGGGTTTTTCACCGCCTGTGTACTCTGCCTGCTCTGGCCCAAAGGGTCCCCTAGATCTCCGCCACCTGGCGGAGGATCGTCTAACTCTCTAGGTTAGGTCGTCGCGCAGCGAATTAAAGCCATCTTGGTGATTAATTCTAGAGCGGGAATGTAGTAACTAGTACTTTTTTTCACGCACTTTTGCATACTAGTGATTTAAAATTACCTACAAAACTGGAGGTTGTCAACGACTTTAATACCACGTTAGTAATCAGGAAGAGTGCCTCTATAACGTCATAAAGTGATTATGCGTGGACATGTCGTCTTTTTCCCCTTTAAAACGAGCTTTTCCCGGGAATGTTGTACTTTTTTCACGCACTTTGCATACTAATGAGTTGATTACCTAAAAAAACAGGGGGTTGTCAACGAGGTTGAAATCCCATGTAAGTGATCAGGATGAATGCCACTATAACGTCATATAGTGGTTTTTTGGACATCTCGTCGTTTTCCCTTAAAAACGAGCATTTCCCGAACATATAGTACTTTTTCACGGCACTTTGTATATGAATGAGCTAAATATGTAAAAAAAAAAAAAAAAAATGGAGTTGTCAACGGGGTTTGAATCCCATGATTGTAATAAGGGTGAATGCCACTATAACGTTATATAGGGGGTTATGTTTTACATATCGTCGTTTTCCATTAAAACGAGCATTTCTCGGCGACATAGTAATTTTTCACACGCACCTTGAAAAATACCGTATTTACTAGTGTTTTTATGATTATTTGTGTACACTATATCATCACATATGATGTTGCTTTGGGCACAAGCAATGTTGGTAATAAACTAGGAAGCTTCGCAAACACTTTTTCAGGCGCGTTGTTGGATGAGCGTAATTGTTTAAGGGTATTTCACTGAATGAATGAAAAAACGGCATTTTACATTATTATTGTTTTAATTTCTTTTAAGTTTACTTTTTATTTATGAACATAAATTATTTCTGTTTCGATATAATGCTAATAGCATACATGATTTTTCTTTAGCGCTGTAGTGATTACATGGGAAATGGTTACCAGTACTTATATTAGGCCTAGATCTAGGGCTGTTAGATGTTATTCATAACAATTTTTAGTCAATTTTAAGAAGCCTAGATAACAGTATAAAGGCCAGTGAATTCATGTTTAATAATAACTAGCCTTAGCGCATCTTTGTACTCAAATTTACCAAAAACAACATAAATAAACATAAATGCTATTGCTCAAACTTTTATCTGAGACATTTGCAACACTTTCCTACTCTAGCTTACGGTTTTAAGATAAAGAATTATTTTTAATGGCTCAAAGTCTATTCTGACAAATTCACCAGCACTTTTTGATGATTTATGCGTTTTATTAAATATGGGAATATAGATTTGATTAAAAACATACATTCAACAATGCAAAGGAAAAACATCATATCATACTAACAAACGAAATTATAAAATCCGTCCTGGTGAATGTTTAGATGTGTTGGTTTTTAATCCAAACCCTTTCACTTTAAAACAATAAATAAAATTGTAAGCCTTGGCATTTTTATCATAACGCTTTTAAACGTAAAATTGCAATTATATGAGAATATGTTGATTGCGACTCAATTTCATAAGAATTTATAAATCCATAACATAAGTTTGTGAAAATCATTACAATCGGATAAAGCAATGATAGGTGTATCATGTCGACGAATTTTAAAAATAAAAAAATCATCTAAATTTGCGATTTTCATGAGTATAATTTTCTTGATTGCACTAAATTTCACAAGATATATTATCCACAATGAGTTCTGTGAAAAATCAGTTAACGATAAAACATGCTAGGTGTTATAAGCCGAAGAATTTTCTTAAAATCGAAAAAATGTAAAATGCGACTTTTTTAAAGGAGAAAAAAATTCGATTGCGCTAAAAAACGTGGCAGTTATAGTTCAGAGATTCGAAGGCCTCCATGAAAATTTACATCGCAAATCGGATAATCGGTTTAGTCGGATCACGTGTTAACAGACAGTTTACTAAAAATACAGAAAAGCAAAAAAAAACATTCCGGATTTTTTCTCAGTGTATCGAAATTGATCTTCGCTTCGCTCGTACGCTCGCTACACTCATCCAATTATCAGAACATTGCTTTTAGAAATAAATGTTATTTTTGAAATCGTAAAAAAAAATGCTCATAAGATATCCTACACATACACTATAAAATAAACATAGGGTATTTAAAATTATTCATTTTATTAATTACATGCAAAGGAAAGTATTATTCATTATTATTGGGTTGTCATTGGTATTATCTCGAAATGCCCGATTCTTTTCTGGCCTCAGATTAGTCATTTTGTCGTCAGTTTTAGGGCGCGCATATAGTAGATGTCACTTTGATTTTTAAAATTGCCCTACTATTCTCGTGCAAATCACCGCTAATGGCTGCTATACACAGTGCGAACGGGTGCGACGAACATAACTTCGTGCCACACGAGCGATTAGACGAGCCCGCCAGGTGGCGGAGTATCTAGAGGACCTGCTCTGGCCTACTTAATAATAAATAGGGCCTAATACAACTAGGCCTACAAGTAAGCACAGTGCAATATACAACTGCAAGAGAGTGCCAGTCACACATAGGTCTAGACCATGGTCTAGGGCTAGCTAGGGTAGGCCTAGTAACAATAACACAAGAGTAACAATATACTCTCCAGAAAGTAGCACACACACCGAGTTTGTAATTTTATTCCTAAGTTTCACTTGCACATCCTTGCTTGCTACTGAAGTTGGCCTAGGCCTAGCTAGGTCTAGGCCTATATTTATTTATTATTTATTTAACGTCTATCCTATTCAGTAATAAAAACTGATTTACAAAGGTGGACAACTAAATAAATCTAATTACATCGATGCATAGGCTACTCCTCAACAGTACTAGGGTAGACTAGCCTAGGCGGAGGCCCCTAGGCTACTTTTGATCAAAATAATCTTGAATCCCTTACATACACTTTTTACCTTCTAGTATTTGCCAAGTATTGTATCAGGCAGCTTTATTAACACGTAGTCCCTATAGGCTAACCCACGGATCACGGTCACATATTTTAATGCTGGTGTCGGATAAAGGTGAGTATGTTTTAGAAAACTGAATCACTTTTGGACGGCCATTTATTCGTCTGCTTATACACCCTCTTTTGTGACATATAGTGTTCTTCTAGGTAGCCGTGAGGTGGTCATTATTCAAAGCCGTGAGGCGGCACATTCAAATAGTCTAATGACACATCCTCCTCTTAAGTATGAACTTTAATTATGCTTTTATCTGGAAGAGAATTTATTACATATGACAATGAAACTATCTACTGGAGGATTATGCTCTTATAAATCTAACTTCATAGGAGGACGGATTCTCCTCCCGCTCTTCGTTTGATACGGACCACCATGGTATGGCTGAGGACCACAGACAGTTGTTTGAGAGCTTCTGTAGGAGGGGCTGGCTACTGCAACTGGCTCCGGGGGTGCTATCTCTTCGTGCGAGTCCTCCGTCTGGGTATTACTCGGCTCGAAGCTTTCCTCTCCTTCTTCTCCGTCGCTGTGGAAGTATGGCTCTGGTATTAGGTGCCATCGGTTTCTCCTGACTGCTCCACGATTGGTCTGGACTACATATGACCTTGGTTCGGTAGCACAGTGAAGAACTCTTCCGTGTGTCCGCATGTCAATTATCCATACAGCATCACCTGGTTTTAATGGCGATAGAGTATGGCATCGGTGTCTTCGATCATAATTTGACTTTTGTTTTTGCTTTTATTATCTCTTCCTTCTTCCGAAGATTCAACTTGTCCGGTATTTTGTCCAGTTGTTGTGGAGACAAAGGTAGTGTAGAACGTAGTTTTCTATTCATGAGAAGCTCGGCTGGGCTTAACCCGTTAGCTAAAGGTGTTGTTCTATAGGCCAAAAGAGCTAGGAATGGATCTTCCGATTTTTTCAATCGTAGTTTCGCTATTTTCACCGCTGCTTCAGCAAATCCATTGCTTTGGCTGTACTTCGGACTACTGGTTATCAACTTGAACCCGTAAGATTCGGAGAACTGTTTAAACTCAGAGAAGTCTAAAGTGCCAAACTGGGGTCCATTGTCACTTCGGACCGTTTCTGGTATACCGTGGCGTGAAAATATTGACTTGCAATGGTTGATTATTGCCCTTGATTTGAGACTTGAGAGCTCAGCGATCTCGAAGTACCGGGAGTAATAGTCGGTTACGACGAGGTACCACTGTTGTTCTAACTTGAATAGGTCCATGGCAACAATCTGCCAGGCCCTTGAAGGAAACTCTGAAGCAATCATTGGCTCATGACTGTTACTGGAATGTTGAATGCACTGTGGGCATGATCTGACTGCAAATTCAATTGAGTGGATATTCCTGGCCACCACACTGCTTCACGAGCCCTTGCACGACACTTTGTTATTCCTTGGTGGCCTTCGTGGATTTTCTCCAATACTTGTTTTTGGAGGGATTCCGGGATTATAAGACGAGTGCCTCTCATTAACAAACTATCGTTAATTGAAAGCTCATCCTTAACGGACCAGTAAGCCTGTAGTTTGGGTATACTTTATTCTTTGAGGGCCACCCTTTAGTAGTATATTCTACGAGTGCTGTGCATATTGGATCTTGATTTTGTTCTTCTATTATCTTTGCCAAATATGTGTCTGTGACTGGATGTTGCTGTTCACCAAATGTATGTACGCGGACATTTCCTCTTCTAATTCATTTGTTTCTTCGCATGGAAGTGGCTTTCTTGAGAGCGTATCTGCGACGACTAGATCTTTTCCGGGAGAATAGAAGATTTTGTAGCTGTATCTCATCATCCGCATTCGGAATCTTTGTAGTCTCGGGGACATCTCATCAAAGTTCTTGGAAGTAAACAAAGGGACTAGGGGTTTGTGGTCAGTCTCAATAGAGAATGACACCCCGGTTATGAGTCCTGAGTCTTTCGCAAGACCACGTCAATGCCAATGCCTCCCGTTCGATATTCGCATAATTTTTCTCGGCAGCCGATAAGGATCTTGACACATATGCTATTGGTCTCTTCTTCCCATCATCTTGTTCTTGTAATAAGACCCCGCCCAACCCGTATGACGACGCATCCGCCGAAACAATAGTTGTTTTTGTTGGGTCGTACAATGCTAGTATTGGTGCACTGGTTAACAAAGTCTTGATCTTCTTGAAGGCTTCCTCTTGATGTGGGCCCCATATCCAATGAGTTTTTGTTGAGAGTAGACTGTTTATAGGCTCGAGGATCTCTGCTTTCCGAGGAATGTATTTCCCGAGAAAGTTAACCATTCCCAGAAAACGCTGGACTTCTGTGACGTTCGATGGTGCTTCCATGTTCACAATCGCAGATATTTTCTTCTCGTCCGGCGCAATACCCTCGGCACTGACCTTGTGACCTAGGAAGGTGATTTTGTCAACGGAAAACACCGTTTTCTTCTCGTTGAGTGTCATTCCGATCTTTTCTAATCTCTCTAGTACAGCTCGAAGACGGCGATCATGTTCTTCTTGGCTGTCTCCCCACACGATTATGTCATCCATGTGGATCTCTACTCCTTCTAGACCTTGGAGTATAATGTTCATCTTTCTCTGAAAGTGTTCTGGGGCCGACGAGATACCGAATGGAAGTTTTAGGAATTTAAATCTCCCGAATGGCGAGAGGAATGTCGTGAGATGCTGAGATTCTGGGTCCAACGGAACCTGCCAGAAACCCGCATTTGCGTCTAGTTTTGAGAATACCTTAGCTCCAGCAAGTTTTCCTAGTGTATGCTCTACCTTAGGGATTGGATGTATTTCCCGTTTCACACTACGATTAAGGTGAGTAAGATCTACGCATATTCGGACACCACCTGCTGGCTTTGGCACTACCACCATTGGTGCACACCAATCGGTTGCCTCTTCTACTTCGGCTATGACTCTATTTTTAACCATGTTATCTAGTTCCTTTTTTACAGTACCTAACAATGGCAAGGCTACTGACCTAGGAGTGAAAATGGCTTTTGGAGTCGCTCCAGGATCTACATTGATTTTGTAGTCTCCTGGGATGGTTCCCAAACCAGTGAAGAGATTTTTGAATTCTTGTTTCCAATTTGTTTCTTGGACGTAGTTTACGATTGGATCGATAGATTGGTCTAGTCCTAGGATTTTTAGGCTAGTAATAGCTGGTCTACCTAGAAGTGGAGTATCTAGGCCTTGCACTACATACACGGTTTCAGTGGATACTGTTCCTCTGAACTTGAGATTCACTTTGCCAACCCCAATAACATCCAGTGGTCTTTTATCTGGCCCACAGAGTATTTTGGTTGGTTTTGTAAGTGCGATATTCTCGATTACCTGTTCAGTAGCTGGTAAAACCGTCACGTCTGCTCCAGTGTCAACCTTAAAGTCTACTTCCTTACCGTGGACGTTGATTGTAACCATCCATGGTTTTGATCCCGATGATTTTATGCTTCCGATAAAGACACAGTCAGCCTGGTTGTTGTCTATGACCGCTGCGACTTTCTTACGACGACAAACCTTAGCGAAGTGGCCCTGTATGCCGCAGTTGTTGCACTTGGCATCCTTCGCTGGACACGAGTCTCGGTTATCGGCATGGTTTTGGCTGTAGCCACACCATCTACAGTTTGGAGCCTTATTATTTACGTTTTGATACCCTGTGGACTTCTTACCTTTGTTATCGTTTTTATACTTTGAAGTTTCTTTCTTCTTAAAGGTGGAATGCTTAGGCCTACTATTGCATTCATCCAGGGTAAGGTTAGGTTTACTAGCACTAGGCCTACTAGGATCAGAATGTAGTACTAACCTTTGCCTAGCTATTTCCTCTGATAACCGAACTTGGGTGAGGGCCTTATCAAAAGTGAGCTTGGGATCTAATTGCAGTTTGTCGCTTAGTCTCTGGTCGCACATGCCTACTATGAGAGCCATCAACTTCATTTCGTCTGCTAGATTGCCCCATTCACATGTCTTAGATAGAGTGTGGAGTGATGTTGTATAGGTGTCGATTGACTCACCTGGTTGTTGTTTTCGGCGTAGAAAAACATGCCCTTTCATATATCTTATTTCTCATAGGAATGAAATAATTCTCGAACTTTTGTACTACAACATCATAGTCATCTTCCTCCTCCCGAGCAAGATTGAAAGAGGTTAGGATCTCCTCTGCTCGATCACCCATTGTGTATATAAGAGTGTTTACTTGCCTCTTTGAAGTCACAGATTCTAGTCCAGAACACGTCCTAAATCGCTCAAATCTTTTCCTCCACGAAGGCCATTCGTGGGGTTGAAAAGAAAAGATTTGAGGTGGGTCCACTTGGACCCGCCATGTGCTTTCGTTCTGCACACCGGGCGTCTGGTTTGTTTCTGCCATATTACTTATATATGTAACAGAATACTTTGAAATATATTTTAATATTTCCCTTATTTCCTTATCCGACCGTTGTCACCATGTTTTACCACTTTGGTATTAGGATTGTTCGGATGATCGAGGATAAAGGTGAGTATGTTTTAGAAAACTGAATCACTTTTGGACGGCCATTTATTCGTCTGCTTATACACCCTCTTTTGTGACATATAGTGTTCTTCTAGGTAGCCGTGAGGTGGCTCATTATTCAAAGCCGTGAGGGCGGCACATTCAAATAGCCTAATGACACGGTGTCGGCCCTACTGTAGCCTACAACCATGTAGAAGTCTGCATGAGTTCTAAGATGATGGTCGTGTTCATCTGAACTTATGATCATTAGGTGCTGATTTTCCTAGGATAAGTAGGGCCTAATAACAAAAAAATAGGCTACCTAGCCCTATGTTAAATTGTTACCCGGGTAGTAAAGCTATATGTTAATTAGGCCTATATAACGATCAATCGCTACCGAAACTTGGGATTGTAGAGTAAGTAGGCCTAAAAGATGGAAATAGTATTTCTGTTAAAATCATGAAAGTTTTCTGACATATAAAAAAGGTACCTAACCTTACTAGCCTAGGTAGGCCTACATGTTCTGGATGTGGAGCAATACACAATATAGGGTAAGGGAACTAGTTCTGGATCGGGGTTGAGTTGTGGATCAAAATCTTTGGGCTTGTGTAAGTTCTATATGTAATGTACTAGATGCATTGTCGGTAGATTTTTCTGATAAATTGATCCAAGGAGCATTGGAATTGCACACTGTCATCACCAGGTTGAGTCATTTGTCAACTTAAGTAGAAATAGTTAACAATGCTGTCAAAATGGTTGCCGTTTGCAACAGAAGCAATTGCTATACACATGCATGTATCATTGTAATATTTCATCAGTTATTAGCAGAGCTTTCAAGCTTTGTCAGAATTTTTAATATTAGTTTTGCTAAGAATTGACTATAATAGGTTTACTGTACAACTACTCAAAGCACCCTTGCGGGTGTCTACAAATAAGCGGTTTTTGACCGTTTTTGTAGATCGTAACACCATGTTAAATGAATAGGACATATGCAGTAAGCCTAATAGTGTTTAAAAACCAAGTTAAAAGTAATAGGTTCACTTATTTTTAGAGCCTGTCTTTACAGACTCAAATCTAAAAAAAAAAAATGTTTTGGTCTAGGCCTAGTTTTTTATTATTTTTTCAAAATTTTGAATTTGATCTAAATTTGTGTTAAGAATTTTTTGGCTTATGAAATTTATACCCAGTTGTTAGCTCTTGTCTTGTTTTTATATTTGTTAGCTCTTGTCTTGTTTTTATATTTTGTATTGAAAAAAAATTGTGGTTAGCCTTATGGCTGCAAATAAGTCATAATAAAATTTTGATCCACAACTAATCCGGGGACTGGTAGTGGATCAATGCTGATACCGGGCGTCCAGAATCAAATATATCAGGTGCGGCTGCATCACTACTTATGAAACATATAAATGAACCCCTGATATCAATTTGAAGAGTTTTAGGTTGATGATCCACAACTGATACCCAGGTATCAGTTCTGGATCAAAGCCAGGGTTGGGTAGGTATAATACTCAATGTCGAAAACAGGTATTATACCTAGTATTATACGCGTCGAATATACACGTCGTAAATTACACTTTATGACATTAATGACACGTCGAAAATTACTGGGATGAAGTATTGTTACTTTGAGCTAAATCAGTGTGATTTTTTATTTTTCATTGTGCTTATCTAGCCTAGTTAGGCTACCTTAGCCTACATACATTGGCAATATGTAAGTTATAACTAGAAATGTTACTTATTAAAGACGTTTAGAATAAGGGATGACTTTGGTTAATGAAACGCGAGGAAAAATTATCTGGGGAGGCTTTTGGCTTTGTCCATATACGTATATTAATTTTATGATCAGGAAAGCAGGTGACCTTGGAATCTTGTGAAGATGCCGGTTTTCTTTGCTTCAAGTTCTTTATGACGGTGAATTATTGATTCATCAGCTCGCCTTGTAATAAGTACCAATTACAAACATTTGCTTACAAGTTCAAAATATAATGTTGAGTTCATTTGTTTTTATTGTTGATGAAAATATGTCTGGAATTTGAATTATATACAATAATATTCCTTATTTAATTTTTGACGCGAATTTTCTACATATTCTACATATTTGACATATTCTACGCATATTTGCGACGCGACGCGTCGAATATTATTTGCGACGCGTCGTTACCCAACCCTGATCAAAGCACTCCTTTTTTTAATTGGCTCATTTTAGTACCTTCGTAAACTTTTTTACATTTTTTCTTTTGCAAACATGGTCGGAAGGTTAATCAATAAGAATATAGTATGTGGGGGAAAACCAAATAAAATTCCTGATACTTAAAATTGTAATATTGCTTAACCCGATCCAGAACTAGTTCCCTTACCCTACCGGTATTTGCTAAGTGCTAGAGAATTCTGATGTGTCCTCGATGTATTTAGTCTGTTATAGGTCATGTGGCCAGTACTGATTATAAGCCTAACCAGTTGATGCAAATAGGTAGGCCTACCTCTGGGCTTGAACCTGCCAGGCTTGGTTTGGGCGCAATGAATTAATTAAAAATTACAATTGTTAATTAATTGTATAAAGTGACCAATAAAGTCGTGCAGGAAGGAAATTTTCGAGTTTGACTCACTTTTTATATAAACATAAGATTATTGGCTACAACCTACAGCAAACATATTTATGGTTCAAGGCTTGGTTTGGCGTAATGAATTAATTAAAAATTACAATTGTTAATTAATTGTATAAAGTGACCAATAAAGTCGTGCAGGAAGGAAATTTTGGAGTTTGACTCACTTTTTATATAGGGGAGATTGGGGTAATTAATTAGGAACAAATTTGTGTAAGTTGACCTATGATCTCAATTTACATATAACTAGAAAAACATATTATAAATGTTTTAGTGGTATCAGATACATTGAAACATTGGCTTTCTTAATAAAATTAAATATTTTGCATTCATGTGTTATTTTAGATGCAATGATTTTTTTTTCTACATGCGCATATTGTTCCTTATTACCCCAACATTTTGGGGCAATAAGGAACAAGCATTATAAGAAGCAAGGTAGGTGCATTAAAAATACATGGGGCAAATAGGAACGTAGGTATTTGTAGTATAATTAAGTAGCAAAAGAATTCATCTTGATATCTTGATTGACAAAGTTAGAACAGATGCAAATTGTAGTATTTTTTTAATAGCTAGAAACATGACATTACAGTTTTTTTTAAACTGTAATTTTTGTCTTAAAACTACACAAAGCTTCTCATAGCATGATGTTAATATTTAAAAAAAGTATTTGTATCATGAAAAATTACAAATATAGAAATTGTTATGCATGAATTACTGTTTAATAGGAAAAATATACACTTTTTAAGTGGGGGCAATATGGAACACTTCCCTCACATTTGATTTATTAACCCAGATTTTCATCAGGGCCTACTTGTTGTGTTTTAAACTTTTCCCAAAATGATTGAATTATTTTTGGATCTGGTTCTAAATTAAATTTAGTGACCCCAATGAGCTTAATTGGGCCTAGGAAAAGATTTGCCTCTTGAATGATGTCAAAGTCATCCCTCAAGGGCCAAGCAAAGATATTACCTAGCTCTACGCTCTAGGAATTTTACTTCAATTTCCAGTGGTTGATGATTGTGGATTCTTATTACCCTACCTGCATGACGAGACATGTTTGTTCCCATTTACCCCTATGATATAGCATTACACTATATGACTCATTCCTATTTTCCCCATAGTATTCCTATTTACCCCTCATGGGTGTTCCCTTTTACCCCAAAAATTAAATTCTTGGGGCAAATAGGAATTACCCCATACTTTTAGGAGAAGAAAGAGATAAAAAATTACAAAAATCAAAATAAGGCACTCTCATATGTAAGCAGTAAAATAAGCATACAGTCTTTACTACAATTAATTCTTATAAGAAAGGAAAATTTGATTTTTAAAACATTCTTAGAAACATTTTACACTTTTTTTTGCAGTACCTTACAAGAGTTCTAAAACACCAATCAAAAGTTATTGTTTTCAGTAGAATTGATTACATTATCAAAGAACAATCTATCAGCATCTACTGCATGTGTAAATGATGCAGTAAATGTCTACATTGCCGGCGACGCAGAAATGAAAAGAGATGGAGGACTAGACGAAGGAAAAGGAGATACAGACTCAGCTCAAATGACTGAAAACAGCATAGAGAATGAGGGAAACAGAGAAGATGAACCAGAAAATATATGGGTAGTTGGTGATTCGCAACTAAAACTACAGGTAACAGAGATTTGTGAGAAAGAGGGACTGGTAGTAAAGTGCTACCCAGGTATCAGACCAGGTCAAATAGCAAACATGCTGAAGAATGACATGAAGACCTTGAAACCCCCACAGGCAATGCTCCTGCATGTGGGAACAAATTGTATCAAGGCAAGTGGAGGAAATTATCAAGTGCTAATGGAAACGAGAGAAATGGTGAAGAAACTACAGGAGAACTGGAAATGTGATATTATAATTAGTGGCGTACTACGAAGAATGGACATAGACGAGTCACAAATTAAAGAATTGAATGGTGCTATGAAAAGTGAATGTGTAAACCTAGGGGTATCTTTTTTCGACCCGAATTACACTATTGGGTATAGAGACCTTGCGTGGGATGGTCTACACTTAAATACCAAGGGAAGAGAGAGGTTTGGGGCACTAGTAAGAAATGCAACTAGGGCATGGAAGTCGGGAAACTTGTAAGGAAGCTGGCGGATAAAGAAAACAATGGGTATGTGGACTTAAATCAAATTCTTTACTTAAATATACAAGGGCTATTAGGAAATAAAGATGAACTAGAACTAATAATTAAGAAAAAGCGGCCTACGATTGTGTGTTTATCAGAGACACATATAACTACTGATATAGGTGAGCATGAGTTATACATAAGAGGTTACAAACTACAGCAAGCAACATCAGAGTCCAGGCATACAGGAGGGGTTGCAATCTATATTAGGGAGGACATTAAATATTGTAAAACTTTGGATAAAGTACTGCTGAAGAATTTTTGGGCAACCGGTATTAATATTGTAACTAAAAAAGAAAAAATTGTATTGGCGGTGCTGTATCACTCTCCAAATGCTTCTCACAAAGAATTTTTAGGAAAGTTCGAAGAGATTATGGTGGAATTGGAATTAGAAAATGCTAAAGTGTTAGTAGTAGGAGATTTTAACATTGATATGGCTACAGTAACATCTTATAGCAAGAAGTTACAAGACATTGTTAATACTATGGGATATGAACAAGTAGTAAAACATCCTACAAGAGTTAACAAAAACTCCAAAACAATCATTGACCTGGTAATTACTAATGATGAGGAAATAAGTGTGCATACTATTGAGGATGTTATAACAGACCATGAAACACTTATAATAAATAAAAATCTTAAAATGCACGAAAGTAAAAAGATTAGAGGTGTTAAATATGTTAGCAAGAGGCGAAAACTGACTAGTGATGATTTTAGTAAGATAATGGATAAAATTGTAGAAGATAAGTGGGAAGTAGGGGAGGATGTAAATACAAGAGCTAATAGATGGGTTGGTAATATGAAAGGGGCAATAAATAAGGTAAATCCAGTTAGAGAAATAAAATGGAAGAATATAGCTATAGCAAATCCATGGTTTGATACTAGTCTTAGAGAGAAACAAAAGCAAAGAAATATTAGTTTAAACTTGCTAAAACAACTATGAGTGATGATGATTGGAGGTTATATAGTTTAAATAGAAATGAATATACAAAATCATTAAGGGGAACAAAAGCTGTATATTATAGCCAGAAAATTGATGAATGTGAGCACGACTCTAAGAAATTATGGAAAGTAATAAATAATATCATGGGTAAGGGAAAAGTCCATAACTCAGTAAAATCACTAAGTCTAAATGGTATTGGAATAGAGAGAGAAGAGTGTGCAAATGAGCTTAACAACTATTTTCTTAGTAGTATAGAAGAAATAGTAGATAATATAGAGGAGCCTACTATGAAAGATAGTTCTATTCCGACACTCGTATCAGAACAAGAAACTGACGGTTTTTCTGAATTTAAAAATATCTCATTTGCTGAGCTGAAGGACATTATTTGCAAACTGCCAAATAAGAATGGGATGGAAGGCATCTCAACTGAAGTATTAAAAATACATTTGGGGCATATGGGCAGGAGTTGCTAGAGGTTATAAATATGTCACTGACACAGGGGATATTCCCTGAGAAATGGAAAATTTCTACTGTTATACCTGTGCCTAAAGTTAAAAACACTTGTAAGGGGGAAGAACATAGACCAATTAATATGTTACCTATATATGAGAAAGTGTTAGAGAAAGTGGTACATAAACAACTAATGGAATATTGCGAGCAGAGAGAATTATTAAGTAGTAATCAATCAGGATTCCGTAAGAATCACTCTTGTGAAACTGCTTTGCAGAAAACATTACTTGAATGGAAAGAAGATATGGATGTTGGAAAAATAACAGTGGCAATTTTTCTAGATTTCAAACGAGCCTTTGAGACAATAGACAAAGATATACTGTTAAGTAAACTTAGGTGCAAATATAAGATGTCTGGTAGTGTATATAAATGGTTCGAAAGTTATTTGTTAGATAGATCTCAGGAAACTAAATATGATGGGGAGTTATCAAGCAAACAAAAGTGTAGATATGGAGTACCTCAAGGCTCGGTCCTTGGGCCGTTGTTGTTTATAATGTACATTAATGATATCAATGAATGTGTTAGTAGAGTCATATTGAACTTGTTTGCAGACGATACTCTAGTATCCTTATCTGGTTATGATATAAAAATATTGTGTGAAATTTTAAATGAGGAATTAAAAATCATCCTGGACTGGCTTAGAAGAAATAAGCTTAAATTAAATGAAGTAAAAACAAAATGTATGCTAATCACATCATCGGGCGTTATAGATAAGAAAATTACTGAGAGAAAAGACTGGGCAATAGTAATGAATGATGGTATACTTAGTTTTGTAGATGAATTTAAGTACTTAGGAGTAATAATAGATAAACATCTCAAATTTACCAGCAATATTGAATATATAAGTAAGCAAATAAGTGGGAAAACAAATATACTATTCAGACTTAGGAGATTTGTACCTGCTAAAACACTGATAGTAATATATAATGCACTTATAAAACCTCATCTCAATTATTGTGGAACACTATTATGGGGAGTAGATAAAATGAGTATGTCAAAGCTACAAAAACTCCAAAACAGGGCTATGAGAGCAATTTTGAAAGGAAACATGTACACAAAGATTCAAGATATGCTCGATACCTTAAACTGGCTGTCAATAGAACAAATGGTCTCCCTTAATACCCTTACATTTATACATAAAATAGTAAGAGGTGAACTACCAGGGTACCTACAAAAACACATCTCGTTTGGTACTGAAGTCCATAAATATAACACTAGGAGAGCTCACAATGTATATGTAGAATGTAGAAATAAGTCCATGTCTCAAAGGTCTATTCTCTACAGTGGTATGAGATTATATAATAAGATAGATAATAGGATAAAACTGATGCATGGAAGTAGCTTTAGACAGGAATGTGTGAATTTTGTAAGAAAGAATATAGTCTTGCAGAGGTGATGAACATGTTTGCATTGTTCATTTTTTCATTTTTCTTGTAATAAAATGCTATTTGCTTTGAGTATCTATTAGTAAGGTTGTGTTGTGTACCATGAAATAATATGTTAACATGTGTTAATAGCTGAAAATGCTAAATAAAGTGAAATGAATTGAATTGATGTATGGAAGACAGCATCTGTGGTTCCAGTCTTTAAGAAGGGAGATAGATTGAAGATCGAGAATACAGGCCTATTTCGTTGACCTCACTTGCATGCAAGGGTATGGAGAAACTGATTGCTAAACGGTTATTTAATCACTTTAAAAGAAACAAACTTATCAATTTAAATCAGCACGGTTTTATACCAAAAAGGTCATGCGTAACTCTCTTAACTGACGTTATCGATCAGTGGTTAAATTCACTTGAATGTACTTCTGTCAAACAGGTTGACTGCATTGCATTAGATTGGGCAAAAGCTTTTGACCAAGTCCCTCACACAAAATTGATAGCAAAATTAAAAGGATATAAAGTTGAACACAATGTAATAGGGTGGATAAGCTCTTTTCTTTCCAATAGAAAACAATCTGTAGTTTTTAATGGTTCTCGATCTGTAGAAGCTCATGTTACTTCTGGGGTGCCACAAGGGTCTGTAATTGGGCCTCTCCTATTTACAATCTTCTTTTTAGATCTTCCTCAGTGTGTGTCATCTCAAGTTTACCAGTATGCTGATGATACAACATTATTTCGACCTATTTCAGGATTAGAGGATGTTTATACATTGCAAGCAGATCTATCTGCACTTGAAAATTGGTGCTTGTTGAACTGTATGCAGCTTAATGCTAGCAAATCGCAGTACATACGTCTAACTAGGTCCAAATCACCCATTGCTTCTAATTACATTCTTTTAGGTAATGCTCTAGTGAGGCAAACAACTATTAAACTCCTCGGTCTCACTATATCTTCAGATTTGAAATGGGATTTTCATACAGACAACGTTAGAGACAGAGCTTCCAAGTTGTTAGGATTTGTCAGTCGTAATCTATATAAAAGTAAATCGAAATCTTTAAAAACTGCATATCTATCTCTTATTCGCCCTATATTAACGTATGGTCTACCAGCTTGGCACCCAACTTCTCAACTAAACATGCATAAACTTGAGGTTATTCAAAACCGTGCAACTAAAGTTATTTTAAAAAATGTTTTTTATTCTGAAAGTGCCTCTGAGCGCTTAAACAAATGTGGACTGCCATCAATACAAAATTATTGTAAACAAACTGATGTTAGATTTTTAAGTAACTTAATTACCGGTGTTACTGACCTTGATCCTTTTAAAAGAATAACAATTCAGAAAAGACAGTTTAACCGACATAATACTACCCTAATTTTAAACCCTCCCGTGCTAGAACATCTATATACCAAAATCATTTTTATAACCGTGCTGTTACTTTATGGAATACTATTCCTCTAGAAATCAAAGATGCTCCAAATTTCAAGAATAGAATAAAAGAATATTTTAGTTAAATTGTTTTTATATGTCAGTATACTACATGAGGCCTACCATATTTTGATACTACAACATTATGTTAATTTATTGACTATTTTATCCATTGTTTTCAAATAACATTAGGCCTAAGTTATTTTAATTAGTTTTAATGAAGGGAATCAGGCATTCTTGCTATGGGGCTATGCCCTCTCTGATTCTCTTCAACATGTTAAGTGTACATTGTACTTTGTAGCTTGATTTGTTGAAATAAATAATAATAAAATAATAATAAGAAGGTAATATGTTCCTTACCAAACAATTTTTCATAAAAATTTACATCTTCAAATTTCTTAATTATAGGGCTTGTTCCCAATTACCCCGATTCCTTTTTACCCCAATCTCCCCTAAACATAAGATTATTGGCTACAACCTGCAGCAAACATATTTATGGTTCAAGGCTTGGTTTGGGCGCAATGAATTAATTCCTCCTCCTTGAAATTAAAAATTACAATTGTTAATTAATTGTATAAAGTGACCAATAAAGTGTGCAGGAAGGAAATTTTCGAGTTTGACACACTTTTTATATAAACATAAGATTATTGGCTACAACCTACAGCAAACATATTTATGGTTCAAGGCTTGGTTTGGGCGTAATGAATTAATTAAAAATTACAATTGTCAATTAATTGTATAAAGTGACCAATTAAGTAGTGCAGGAAGTAAATTTTCAATTCAAATAACTATGATTCTAAACAGTTTTCTAACACCTACAACCTCCCGGTGACGGTTTCGTGCTGCAACGCATGGTTTAGGCATGATGAATTAATTAGTGTTACTATTGGTAATTATATTGATATAAAGTGACCAATTAAGTAGAGTATTAAGTAAATTTTGAAATTCAAACAACTATGATTCTAAACAGTTTTCTAACACTTACAACCTCCCTGTGACGGTTTCGTGCTGCAACGCATGGTTTAGGCATGATGAATTAATTAGTGTTACTATTGGTAATTATATTGATATAAAGTGACCAATTAAGTAGATTGGTTGATTGGATATTGCTTTACGTCTCATATTTATGCAACTTGGCTAATCGAGACGAAGGGAGGAACGTAAGGGGCGACGCGGGGGAACAAGGGGTGGACAGGCCTTTGCTGGTCAGAACCAGCCGCAAGCATATAGGGAGGGCAGGGGTTCCCCCACGTCATGGTCGTCTCCGTCTTGTGTCATCATCCGTCCGTGTTGTCATTGTCGTCGCCGTCGGGGAAGTAGTCAAAGGGAAGGGGTTCCCCGACGACGACCCAGAGCTCGCCATTAGTTTCAGGGAGTGAAACTCCCCTATTTACGGGCCAAACCGCGAGAAGGTGTCGAGTTGGAATTTGAAGGCAATTAAGTCGAGTATTAAGTAAATTTTGAAATTCAAACAACTATGATTCTAAACAGTTTTCTAACACTTACAACCTCCCTGTGACGGTTTCGTGCTGCAACGCATGGTTTAGGCATGATGATTAATTAATTAATTACTAGGAAAACGCTTAAGTCCCGCCGCGTTGTTGGATGAGCGTAATTGGTGCATTGAGTTGCCAAGTGTTACGCGGATTTTCTGTTGTTCTGTGAAAAAATCACTACTAAATTAATTTTTTTTAAATTTATTTAAATTAAATAAAAAATAAACTTTAATTTTTAATTTTGGTGATTAATCGTAATTTAAAAAAAGAAAAAAATCGTGAAATTTCTATTTTCATAAGAAATAATTATTCGATTGTGCTCAAATTTCACACGAATATATTAATTCATAAAATTAAGGTTCTGTGAAAAAATCATTACGATCGGATAAAGCATGTAGGTGCTATAAGCCAAAGAAATGTTAAAAATCGAAAAAAGTCGTAAAATTGTGAATTTTAAAAGAAATTTATCTTTCGATAACGCTCAAATTTCACTCGAATATATCAATTCATAAAATTAAGGTGCTGTGAAAAAATTATTACAATCGGACAAAGCATGTAGGTGTTATAAATCGAAGAATTTTGTTAAAAATCGAAAAAAATCGTTAAATTGCGATTTTCACGAGAAATAATTTTCCGATTGCGCTCAAAAACGTGGCAGCTCTAAGTTCCGAGATTTCGAAGGCCTCCATAAAATTTCATCGCAATCGGAGTACCGGTTTAGCCGGAATCGTGTGGACAAACAGACAAAAATACAAAAAGAAAGAAAGAAAGAACAAAAAACATTCCGGAATTTTTTCTCCAGTGAAGTAAAATGGAATCTTCGCTTCGCTCGCTACGCTCATCCAAAAATTACAATTGGTTATTATATTGATATAGATTGAGTGCGGGAAGTAAATTTTGAAATTTAAATAATTTCTACTACCTCCCATCATCAGATTTACGTTTCAACACTTAGTTGAGGCATAAATAATTAATTTAGGCTAGTCCCTGTGACGGTAGGCAACTTGCGTTACACGCACGCGAGGCCGTCAGCGGACACTCTTCGCCGGGCGGCCACCCACTTTGTTATGTAGGGCATTTTCTCTACAGTGTAGTGTAGGGTACAAAAGGGGCATTCGCCGACGAGATGGCGATCTGAAAATCTATCTTGACACTCTTGTCGCCATAATTTTTTGTAAGAGTTGCGAGCGCCACACCTCGATAGGTGGTCACTTTAGGCGATTTTTTGGATGGTTCCGAAAATATACTTGCCGGCCAGATGGGTGACTGAACATCTGAATAATGGAGGATCTGTCGTTACCGACGTTACGTTTTTGATTTTTTCATCCGGAAGATCCCAGGTCGACGAAATCTTGGGCACCGCCGGCGAGAATTTTTTCACGGTGATGCGAAAAAGATGCTTATCCATCCATGCCTACCTTCCTCTAACATTATGTAACCTTACCCTGATCTTTTTCGTTAAAGGGGTTACTTCGCAAATTTTTCTAGTCTTCTCGATGTGCCGCTTGTATAATATAGCAACACCTTTCGAGGACACACTTCGAGTACCCCTTCAAAGGAGACTTCTCCGCGGCCGCCCCATATCCACCGTCTCACTCTCGTCTTATCAGGTGGTTCACAGCCAATCTTTTCTTCGGTCGAGTTCGACGAGATAATAATATGGGTGTGAAAAGTGTGTTCAATTAGTGCAGTGGTCAGACTATAGATGTCTCTCGGACATCCCATGCTAAATTGTTCCTCTCTTCTTGGGAACTGCTCCTGGCTTCAACAGAATGTAGATAAATTCGTGTTTATCTACTTAGCGGGCTGAGCCTAGCCTGGTTATCTATGCATAGTTAGCGCAACTGTCTAGCAGCTTTAGATTGTAACGGATTCCTTATGATCGTAAAGTGGTCCTCTGCTATCCATTCCAGCTAGAGCTAGGATACAACAACTTGCCATGTCGGTGGTTAAACACGAATGATTTAGATTTTAGAATATTGTATTTTTTGTGCTAGTAGGTAGAATAGATTAATCAATGTAGTTCGCAGGACGCAGGTTAGGTACTATATAAGTTCGATGTTTTACAACTAGGCCGCTTCGCGAACACTTATTTTAGTTGCGTTGATGGATAAGCTTTTTTGTAAGTTTTTTGGATGAGCGAAGCGAAGACTTCAATTTCACCGACCCCCCAAAAAATTTAGCTCGGGTGTTTTTTTTTTGTTTCTTTGTTTGTTTGTTTTTCTGTCTGTTTCTTCGCGCTCTACCGGGCAAACGGCATATGCGATCTGGATGAAAATTGGAGGGGATCTCTGAACTTGGACTTGCTACGTTTTTGGGTACAATCGAAGAAATATTTCTCATGAATACTTTTACGATTTATTTCAATTTTAAGTGCAATCTTTTCGTAACATTTAGGCCGATTCTGACCAAACGGGTGGGGCTACAACGTTCATATTTCACATGGGCATTAAGGTAATGGTGATGTATTGCTTTTTGAAAGAAAAAGTTGAAAAAGTTAGCCAGAATCCATAGAATAAAGGTTTTAATATGAGTTTTTTAGGTTTATTTTGACAATTTACAAGTAACAATAAAAACTTGAAAACAATCACCAACAATGCGTTCAAAAGGCACTTGATGAGTAAAAAAATCCCACGCAAACTAAAAACTTACAAAAAAAGCTCATCCATCAACGCGACGGGACTTTAGCGTTTTCCTAGTAGTTTGCATGGGATCTCTTTACTTTTGCAAGTGCTTTTTGAAGCCATTGTAGGTGATTGTTGTCAAGTTTCTATTGTTACTTGTTAATTTTTATTATAAAGCCTCCTACCTCAAAAAACTTATACTAAATTTTTTATTTCTATGGATTCTGGCTAACTTTTCCAACTGTTTAACAACTGTTTAAAACATACGCTCATCCACCAACGCGCCTGAAAAAGCGTTTGCGAAGCTTCTAGTTCTTTACAGAACTGCTTTATGGTAGCACAGATTGACTTCCCTAACCGAAAGAAAGCGCTGACACAGAAAACACTCGTATTGTGAAAAAGATCAGAGTAGGTTTGTATAATGTTAGATTGCTACAAATCTTTGATTTCAAGTTCGAAGTGAGAGTTTTCCACGATCTAATATCTCGAGAACGCGTGGACTTGGGACCTTGCGAGGGCACAAAAAAGAAAGCTAGTTTCAATATGAGTAGTCTCTGTCAATTAGAGGATCGATCGATTGAGCTTGAAGTACCATGGCGGGTAAGAAGAATGCGCAGGGGGCGGAAACTGACAAGATACGGGCGGATTTTGAAGGCTACAAGGCGAACGTAGAAAAAATGCTAAAATCATTTCAAGAGAAAATAGACAAACACGAAGAAAACAACCTTTCAGACGACAACAATAGAAACACTTCAACCGGGAATCTAAGACTAGAACTAGAAGAACTTAAGACTTCGATCAGTAATGAGATAAAAGAAATGCAATCGAGCATTGGAAATAGGCTCACCAACATAGAAAAAGACCTCGAAGAACAGCAACAATATAGTAGAAGGAATTGCGTCATAATTCACGGCATCCCAGAGCCGGAAAGTGAAAGTGAAAATGTTGAGGAAGTGGTAGTTAAGTTTACGCAAAGTAAACTCAACCTACCACACTTCAACATTGATATGGTAGATCGCTGTCACAGGCTGGGGAAACCGCGAACCACGACCGATGACACGTCTTACAGTCGCCCAATAATACTCAAGCTCATAGCGTACCGGACCCGAAATGAATTGTGGCGAAACAAATCCCGACTGAAAGGCTCGGGACAAAGATTGGCTGAGTCACTTACTGCATATCGCCTGAACTTACTCAGAGAAGCCCGAAACCTTGTAGGACCGTACCACGCTTGGACTGAAGACGGAAGAATCCTTGCCACTAACAACGGAGTAAAATATCGCATCTCGAACTTCAAGGACCTCGAAAAACTGGTAGTGGTAAAGTAATCGACTGTACAGTGTACACCGTCCTGCGCAACTCCTTATTTTAACAATAGTGATCTAACTACTACACATTTGCATACCTTTAATTAGGCCCTACATCATTTCATAATATCTTCTACTATCACCCTAATCAATTATAAAACATCTTCGATGCGAACGTTCTATGTGATGCAACATTACTTTTATCAGACATTATTCGTTATATCTAAATCTTTCCACCAATCAGCACAAATGTATTTAGACGTAGTCCATTTGAATCTAAAAAGGATTCAAATCACAACGTAATTTGTATCGTAGTAACCTATAATTAGTATTAGTTTATAAATCATAAATAGATTAGTAAGGAGTAACACCCTTAGACCATAAGCCTAACTTTAAAATATTGTCCTTAGTCATAACTAAAATGACAGACGAAGATAATTCATGTGTTAACGAATTTAGTTTTTACAAAGGAATAATTGAAGATATAGCGTTAAATGAAGGCAAACAAATAAACAGTCTCATAGACCCTGCACATCTTATGCGCGCCATTCCCCCTAATATCGATTTTAATTTAATTCACACCAATATATGTAGCTTTAGAAAGCACTTCAATGAGCTGATTATTCTATTGCATGAAATTGAAACTCCTGTAGATATAATAGTTCTTTCAGAAACTCACATCGTAAACGCAGTGGGCAATGAATTTAACATACAAGGTTACACTAATATTCACTTTCCAGCAAAATTATCGAAATTTGATGGCATATCTATCTACATTAGAGACTGCCTTAACATAAAATTTATAACAGAAAATTAGCGAAATCACACAAGCCATAGTGTTTCATATAAAATGTTCTAAAGGAAGCGAAATATACAATTTAGTTGCCATGTATAGGTCACCGTCAGGTTGTGTAAAACTAGCTATAACTGAAATAGAAAACTCACTGCAAAATCGAACAGAGAAGAACGCACACAACATATTTATAGGTGACGTAAATATTAATATACTCAAAAAATACAAACAATAAGCTAGAGAATGGTTCTACTGGAGACTATTTGAACGCACTTTACAGCAACGGATACCTTTCATATGTCAATACACCAACGAGAATAACGCCGACAAGTACTAGTTGTATAGATCACATCTTCCTAAACTCAAAAAAACAAAGAGAATTTAAATCCTATGTCCTAAACACAAAGATAACAGATCATTTTCCAATCTTCATCACCAGAACGAAGCAACTTAATCATAAAATCCAAGAAACCAATACAATGGACCCAATTAAAACCTGCATAGACTACAAAAAATTGCGCGATTGCATAGAGAATGAAACCTGGGAAAAAGTCCTCAATCATACAAATGCGAATCTTGCTACCGAAACATTTATTGAAACATTTAAAATGCATGTAACAAACTCAAGTCATGTTATAGTAAAACGCAAATCTAGAACACACAAGATAAAACCATGGATTACCTCAGGAATAGTCACAGCAATTAGGAAAAGAGACTCAATGAGTAAGAAGCTAGTAAAAAACCCACATGATATAAACTTGAAGAATGAGTACATCCTGTATCGTAACTCTATAAACAAACTAATAAAAACAGTAAAAAATTCTTACTACAAAGATAAATTTGATGAGACAAACGGGAACATCAAAGAAACTTGGCGAACAATAAATGAAATCACAAACTGTAACCAAAAGAAAAAAACTATTGCAGAAATAAACACGCCGGGAGGAATATTAAATACTAAAGAAAATCCGAAATTAGTAGCCGACTCATTTATTGACTTCTTTGGTAATATTGGCAAAACCCTAGCTGACAAAATCATAGAAAAAATTATAATACCAATAATAGTCCCATATTAGAAAATAACATTAATTCAAAAATTATGAACAAATCTATATTCCTAACGCCTGTTACTCCTGATGAGATTGCTACATACATTCGGGAACTTAAACCTAATGCGGCATCAGGATTTGACGATATTAGCTCAACAACAATAAGAAATGCTAGTAAATACATAACAATACCGCTTTGCCACATTTTTAATCTATGCTTCGAATGTGGGTCCTTCCCTTGCACTTTCAAAACTTCACTCATTTTCCCCGTGTTTAAAAGTGGAGAGAAAAAACTTATAACAAATTATAGACCCATATCTCTATTAACAAATTTCTCCAAGATACTTGAAAAATGCATCAAATCTAGAATATATAATTTTCTAGAACAAAATAAAGTACTATCACCTAATCAATTTGGATTTCGAAAATCACTAAGCACTCAAAATGCCATACATGAACTCACAAACTCGATCTACACTAACGTGAACAAAAACAAAAAACAAATAGGAATATTTCTGGACCTGGCAAAAGCTTTTGACACGGTATCGCATAAAATCCTTATTAAAAAAATGGAACGTTGTGGGATAAGGGGTAACGCGCTACATCTTATAATAGACTACCTACAAGATCGTAATCAGTATGTTAGACTAAACAATACTCTGAGTAAGTCACTTCCTCTCATCTATGGCGTTCCTCAAGGCACAGTCTTAGGTCCTCTATTATTTATAGTATTTATTAATGACCTATGCAACCTGAAAATAAAAGGAAAAATAATAACATTTGCAGATGATACGGTAATTCTATTTGAAGGAAACAATTGGGATTAGGGTATACAAAGTAGCTGAAGAGCAAACAAAAGTAGTAAAACAATGGATGGACAGCAATTTATTGTCACTTAATTTAACAAAAACCTTTCATATTGCCTTTTCCCTAAACAATTCAGGTCAACCAACCGATAAAACACTAAAAATTCACTCGAACAAATGTCAGCTTCCAGAAGTAGAATGTACGTGTCAAAGTATTGGACAAAAATACAGTGTAAAGTATCTCGGAGTAGAGATTGATCAACATTTGAAATGGGATCGACATATAAATTATATAACAACCAAATTGCGTAATACTGTATACAAATTCTATAGTCTACGAGACATATTGTCACGGCTACCTTAAAACCATATACTATTCCTTATACAATCCATCTTTGCTATGGAATCCTAGCTTGGGGTGGAACTACACATACATTTAGAAAAATTAGTAACCATGCAAGAACTCCCTTCTTAAAGTTATGCTCAGGAAACCAAGACGATATTCCACCTGTAAAGTTTTTCAAGACTCTCAAATATTATCCAATTCGAAATTATATTTTTAACAGTCTCAATATTTATTAAAAAGCACAAATCGATATTCCCTCAATAACCACAACCACAATACTATCAATAATATTAACAAAACGTTATCCCTACCACATGTACGACAACGGATACTGCAAAAGTACATAATATATCTTGGACCCAAAATCTACAACACAATCCCGGTAACAATAAAACAGTGTGCTAATATTCACGCATTCAAAAAAGCACTTCATAGATGGCTATTAAATACATTCGAAAATGTGATTGAGGACATAATAGAAATCAAAATTATAAACAAAAAATACAAATTATGAGTAAGACTCTTTTCTTTGCTTGTCTTCGTTTAGTTTAATTTAGTGTAATTTAAATTTATAATTTAAAAAACATGTTTATTCTCCATTTATTATCTACCTCTTACCAAATCAAAAGTTATGATATTGTTAGGTTTCTGAACTTAAATTATACACATACTGTAGCTTAAATAAGAAAGAAAATACAATTTTAGATTATATAAATAATTGAACAGTATAACTAGTAGAAGTAGTTTAGTTTTAGATTAAGTAATAATTTAGGATTGTAATTCATAGTAATTGTTATTAGTTTTATTGTGCTCAAAGATGAATGACAGAAGCCATGCACAAGTACCTTGTATTTATGTGGCTTCAGTCATTCAATCAGGAAATTGTATCTATTAGTTCTGTACTTGAGCCTGAATAAATTGAATTGAAATTGAATTGAAATTGAATACTCTCAAAGTAGGCCAACAATCAATCTTTCCTTAAGTCTACTTGGTGCTCCAACAGCGAAGATTTCTGTCGCTCGGTCGACCAATCCAAACGCACTACATCACCCGATGAACCAATCGCGACGGATTTCGTTGCTGCAATTAAAATACGATTTTGAAATGCACAGCTAACACGAATAACATCAGCCTGTACATTATCTACTTCCTGAAACTCTATTTTCATCTATTATTTGGACAAGTTCTAGTGTGATTCTTGATACGGTGTCTGATGAGAATGTGAGAAAAATGAGAATGTCTACTAAATACTCAATGTCATCTCCTATTGATTGTACGTACACAACTGGAATGTATTATTTATGATTATGACTTGTATGTAACTTTAAAACTTTATATCTAGAGCTAACATCTAGATTACGAAATATCTAACTTGTAACGTTATCGATTAGTTTCCTGTATTGTTAAATAGCTATAATGACTATAAGCCGCCATCTTAAATGTTTCAAAGAACTTCACAATAGAATACACCCACACACAGGGCTTCGGCTCTAGGTGGGTCTTCTTCTTGCACCTATAAAACCGGCTATATTTACTTGTGTTATGTATACTGTATACTGAAGAAGAAGAATAAAGTCTTATCTTATCTTATCTTATCTTATCTTATCTTATAAGCTTATATTTATTAAATGCCATTGGTCTATTAGGCAGCTTTTAGTTTGCCTGCAGCTGCAGAAATGAAGAAAATCCTGGAAACAAATTCCAGTTTTTTTTAACTTATGACAAAGACTTTGATCCATCATTATGACGTCGTGTTGACTGTTGTGCATGTAAACGGCGCCTGCAGCTAGTGACTTGTAGTGAGGGCATATAGCTAGGAATAGTGGTAGAATAGTGCAGAATGTGAAACTAATTTTTCCTTTGGTGTGAAAATCAGAAATTTTCCGCTCTTTCATCTAAAGGCTATGCTAAAAAAATCTTACGGTAACTTCGGGCGGTACGGCTGCCCAAAATTGGGTAGGCATTAGGGTACACTTTAACATATAGTATGCTACGGTAAGTTAGTTCGTAAATATTTGTTCAGGTTAGTCTGCAGAATATTATACTTTAGTTATGAGGTTAGAAAACAGATGTCTGGCCATTTATTAAAGGAGTTTTATGATTTTATGACTATGGGGGTAGAAAATAGAAAGGGTTTGCCATTGCCAAAGGAGGTTTTGAGAGACAGTTGTCCAGCTACTGTCTTGCAGAGCACGCGCGTTTTTGCTGTCGTTGAAGTTGGCAATTGAACCATTCTTAATTGTGAGTTTGGTAGTGTATTATTGTGCTTACTAGGAAAATGCTTAAATCCCGCCGCGTTGATGGATGAGCTTTTTTGTAAGTTATTAGATTGCGTAGGACCACTTTTCCTTTGCAAGTGCTTTTTGATTTTTTAACAGAACCATTATTTTATGAATTTATATATAAATGTGAAATTTAGACGCAATCGAAAAATTAATTCTCAAGAAAATCGTAATTTTTTTAAAACTTTCTTCGACTTATAACACCTACATGCTTTATTCGATTGTTATGATTGCACAGAACCTTAATTTTATGAATTTATATATTCGTGTGAAATTTGAGTGCAATCAAAAAATAATTTTTCAAAAAAATCGCATTTTTTTTTTTTTTTACATTTCTTCGAATTATACCACCTAGGCCTACATGCATTATCCGATTGTAACGATTTTTTATAGAACCTTAATTTTATGAATTAATATATTGGTGTGAAATTTCAGCGCAATCGAAAAAAAAATCTCACGAAAATCGCAATTTATCGCCTTTTTTCGTTAAAAAAAATGTACGCTCATCCAACAACGCGCCTGAAAAAGCGTTTGCAAAGCTTCCTAGTTATTAATTAATTCGTCACGCCTAAACCATGCGTAGGAGCACGAAACCGACGACAGGAGGTTTTAGCTGTTAGAAAACTGTTTAGAAAAACAATGATTTGAACTACAAAAATAACTTCCTGCACTGCTTTATAAGCCACTTTATATCAATTAATTAACAATTGAAATTTTAATTTATTCATTACACCCAAACCAAGCCTTATACCATAAATATGTTTGCTCTAGGTTGTAGACAATAATCTTATGTTTTTATAAAAAGTGAGTTAAACTCGAAAATTTCCTTCCTGCCCGACTTAATCGGTCACTTAATCGCATTAATTAACAATTGTAATTTTTAATTAATTCATTACGCCCAAACCAAGCCTTGAACCATAAATATGTTTGCTGTAGGTTGTAGCAAAGATTAGTCATTGGTTGTAGCCATTAATCTTATGTTTATAAAAAGTGAGTGAAACTCGAAAATTTCCTTCCTGCACGACTTTATTAATCACTTTCTACAATTAATTAACAATGGTAATTATTAATTAATTCATAACGCCCAAACCATGCGTTGAAGCATAAATCTGTTGACGGGAGGTATTAGAGAATAATCGTATGTATATAAAAAAAAATTATATGAATTTAAAAATTTCCTTCCTGCACGACTTTAATGGTCAGTTTCTAGCATTAATTTCCCATTGTTATTTTTAATTAATTTATCTGGCCTGAACCATGCGTTGAAGCATAAATCTGACGATGGGAGGTATTAGAAATAATCGTTGTTTATAAAAAAAATTATATTAATTTAAAAATTTCCTTCCTGCACGACTTTAATGGTCAGTTTCTATCATTAATTTCCCATTGTTATTTTTAATTTATTCATCTTGCCTAAACAATGCGATGAAGCATAAATCTGACTACTGAAAGTTTTAGCCAAAATCGTATATTTAATACAAAAATTATCTGAATATTAAAATTCCATACCCGCACGACTTTGTTATCAGTTTATATCATTATTATCCATCGTAATTTTCAGTGAATTCATCTTTCCTGAAGTAAACCTTGCCTTGAAGCAGTAATCTGATGACGGGGTTTTTTAGCCCCTATAAAAATTGTTTTAAAAAAAAATTTAATAAATTTTTAAAATATTTGGCAACTAGCCCCCTTTTTTTTTTTATTAAGTTTTTGTGGACAGGAAAAGAAAACGTGCCTCCCTTTTCATCTTAAATCGCTTTTTTCCGTTTGCCAAAAATTTCACTTGCTGTAAAAAGTGTTATTATTTTTAAAAATTTAATTTTCGATTTAAATTTTGGGCCGCGGTACCCGCTTTTCCCGGGCACACACCGCCCTGTGGACAAAAAACAACAGCAACACGACTGCAAAATGCAGAAAAAATAAAGGGGTCCAAATCACACGGTTGTTTTCGTAATTTCGTATCGCCCCGGGACTCAGGTAAAATTGTGGGTCGAGCTTTTCTTCTTTGGGGCTTTAGAGGTAATTTAACTTTGTTTTGGGGTTTAGCCATAAAAAAAAGTTTCGCCTTCTTCCTTTGTGTGGGCCAAAAGGAGCTTTTTTTCTTTTTGCAAAACCATAAAGGGAAAGGGGGAACACCCTGACCCAGTGATTCAAGTCTTGGTAAGGCCCCAAGAGCTAGGGCCCCTAGTTTTTGGCTTTCCCCTTAAAAGGGCCCCTAGGGTCAAAACATTATTTAAAATTTGTGGCTCCAAGAGTCCAACCCAAAATTTGGGCCTTAGGCCTACCAAAGCCTAGGGCCTAGCCCAAAGCCCAAAAAAGGGGAACATGGCTGGAAATGCCTGGGGCTCCTTCCTTATTACCCCCAAAAGGGCCTAGAGAGGGGCTCGGTCCCGCCCGGGTCGTAGTTTTTGTTTTTTCCGCGTCAATTTTGGCATCCCCCAAAACTTGCGTTTTTAACGCGCATGCGCGCGCCCCTTTTTTAAAATTCTGTTTTTAAACGGGCGTGGAAAAAGGGAGGTTTATTTTTTATTAAAAACCCCAAACTTTTCCCAAATCGCTAGGAAATGTGAAAAAGAATTTACTATGAAATTTAAATAAACAAAATAAAATTACAATAATACTTAAAATGGGCCCTGGGCTTAGACAAAACCAAAAAATACATGAAATTGGGATAATGGGAGGCCTGGGATTGATTGCGCCCGCCGTGGGGGCCAAAGGGTTGGCTTAATTCGTTTTGTGTAATATCCCCCACTAAAAAATCATTTTTATCTGAGGGGGTTAGATTTCTAAATACAATTTTATTTATTTATTGTACTACTACTAGGATCCTGTCCCAAAAATCGCAAGACTTTTTAGGCCTTGGCACTTTCACCAACTCTTGTCTCTTTTTTTAACAAGTAAAAAATTTAAACGAGTTCCTTTTCCATGGCACGACCCTCAAATCTCCTCTTTTTTTTAAAAAAAGGATAGGCCCTAGGCCCAAATTTAAATTTTGGGTAGGTAATTTTAATGAAATAAATAAAATTTTAAAAAAAAAACTCGTTTTTTCATCGAAACGTCCCACAAAACCCTTTAAAAAAATATTGTATCTTGGGCCCTTTTGTCGGCCTGAGCTAGCTCTGGGCCCTCTAGCACATTCTAAAACCAAAGTTTTGGTTTTTTGTACCCAAATTTTTTTTGGGGAAATTTTTTAATAAGGCCTCCCAAACCCTAAGCCACTCAAATCCCAAAAGCGGGCCCTGGGGGAACCCCTAAATCACCGGGACCCTTTTTTGATTAATATGAAAAACAAAAGGCCCACCCTAGTAGTAAATTTAAAACCCAAAAGGGGATTTTAAAATCACAAATTGGGCCCCTACAATAAAACACTGATCGTAACAAGAGCCCGGGGCCTAGCCCCTAGAAATTAGCCTTTTTTAAATTTCAATAAACCCAGATAAAAGGGCCCTAGACCCCTTGATTTATTATTTACTTTTTTAAAAACGTCTATCCTTTCTTAAAAAAAAACTTTTCAAAGGGGGAAAAAAATTTAAAGTTGAGGGGCCCAAATAGTGTGCGTACATTTTTTTGTGTTTTGTATTTTGGGCGGCCCCCGAAAAAAATGAAAATTTATATTAATTGGGGAAACTTTTAATTGGGCCCTATTTTGTTTGTTCATTGCTTAGTGCTTTTCCCATTGGCCCCGCAGGGTGCGTGGATCATCACCTGTTCGGTTATTAGGGTCTACATTTGCCCATACCCAAAAAAACGGGAAAAATCTATTTATTAAATTTCTTTTTTATTTTATTATCGGGACCCAAAGGACCTAAAGAATTAAAATCGGGGCATTGAACCCGAAGTTTTTTATTTCGGTTGGGGTTCGCCCCCCTTAATAATAATGGATCCAAACCAGCCCAAAAACCTTTTGCGACAGGGGTTTTGGGTTTTTATTTTTTTTTGAAAGGGGGCCTACTTTTTACAAGAAAAAATATCACTATTGTTGCACGTAGGCCTACGAGTTTGGGCGACCTTGCCCCTGCACTGGGTATAGAGCAAAGGGGGTGTCAACTTTTTTTTTGGTTTCCCCTTGGTAACTTTCTACTGGGGAATTTTTTGGGGGGGAAATCAAAGGGAAGGGCGGGTTAAAGATATGACCCCGGGGAAGATGTCGGGAGCAGACCCAATATCAAAAGGGGCCCTACCGGGTTTGGCAAACCGTTGCGACGTGGCAGGCAGTGAGCACAGCAGGCAGTAGACGGGCATGTATCGGTATGGGAAATGTTTAAATTTTTAAAACTTAGCCCTACACTTAAACTTGCGAGAGAGGTTTATTGTTATAATATTTAATTTTAAAACCACTTTGTAAATAGCCCCAGGCAGGTGTGTGTTTTTTTTTAAATTTTTTTTATTTAAAAAAAAGTCATATTTTTTTGATTTAAATCAACTTTTCGTTTTAAAAGGGGGAAGCCGGCGTGATTTGATTCGGGGGCGTTCCTTGCCCCGCAGCCATAAAACATTAAAAATCAAATACAACTCGGCATACTTGTAATGAAGGGCATCGTACGCTTTCCTAAGGGGGATCTAATTTTTCCCATTTTCAATTTTTATCATAAACAATCAGAAAATGTGTAGTTTTTTTTAGTGTTTTTAACCCTTTTGGGCAAAATTCCCAAATTCTAAAAATTCCAAATTTTTTATTTTTTTTTTGATTGTTGATTGATTGTTATTTTAAATTTAACAAGATCCAAAAATACTTGGCTAACAGCCTTATCAGGATATTGTTACACATTTTTCTATTTATTAATTATTGGAAATTTGGGTATGATAAGAACGGTCCTTTTGGGCCCATTTAATTTTAATTTTTACACAAATTTTTCAATCACAAATAGATGCACAAAATTGGTTTTAAAACATTAGGAACCCCCTTAAAAGACTATGCTGGGCCCCCTCTTTTAATCAGATTTTTAATGATTTTAAAACAACAAAATCCCGTTTCAAAAATCGGCAATCGGTTTAGCGGATTTTATTTTTAAAAATAATATAGGCTAGCCCTATTCAAAAAATATTTTAAAGGGAAAACTTTTCCCAAATCCGTTAGAAAAAATCTGTTTTGTTCTCAAAAAAAAAAGAGAAAAAGTGCAAAATTTATTTGAAAAAAATCAATGTTTTTTTTTCAATAGATTAAATTTATTTTTATTTAAATCTTATTTAAATTAAAAACACCCTAATCCAGAGAGAGAGGCGGGGGGGGGGCGTTGAGATGAGCAAAACATGGCGGGGAAACTTTGAAAAGAGTACAAAACCCCCACACCCCCCACACAAACGTATTGTTTCGTTTCCCCGTGGCGAGTTCAGTGCAATTGGCTGCACTGGGAGTCCCCTCTAGCTGACAAAAATCTTTTGTCCCATTTGCTGTGATAGTACTGTACTATTGAACCCTCTAGGTGAGGTTTTAAATTACCGTAAAAAGGAAAAAGAGGGTTATTCAAAAAGTGCGGGGAACAAATACCCATCCATGCCGTTCCCTTTCTTCTGACGAGGTCAGTTTTGGGGTTTGGGGTTTTGCAACCAAATTTTTTCCCCTTTTTTCTTAACCCCCCCCCCCACAAACGTATCTCTTTTCCCCATCTTTCCCGCTCTCTCCTCTTGCCCCCAAGTCTCCGCTTTTTAGTGTTTCTTCCATCTCTTCCTTGGGTTTTTTTGGTAAAACTACTGTGGAATTTTAACTTGAGACCACCGGGTTAAATTTGACGGGGGCGCACAAACCAAAATTTTTCAAAGCAAGCCAAAAACCGGGGCGTTCACTGGGAAAAAAAATGAAAAGAAAAAGTGAAAGATAAAAGGTAACCCTTTTTGGGAAAATTGAGTTAGGGATGTACTTATGGGACTTTTCACTAGTCCAAAACCAAATTTCCAAATCTTCGGGAAAATTTTTAAAATTTTTTGACTTTCGCAGTGTAAAAAGCAACGGGAAAAATCCCTAAACTACCTCCCTGTTAAATCTACTTTCTAAAAAAATTTTTATTTTCCCCTTTACTTTTTTCCCACTTCCCCCGTGAAAAGTCCGCTAAATGGCACTAGATTTTGTTTTTTGTCTGTGAGTGAGTGACTTCACTCCAAAAGGCCTGGCCGGGTAAACAGATTTTAGGCCTACTTTAAATTTTTAACGACATCCAGTACAAGTATTTTGTTTTTCGGTTTCATTTTGAGCAAAAATCCTTTTAAATTTAAAAAAACCCCCCAATAAATAATAAATTTAAAAAAGGGTGAATATTCAAATTTAATTTTTAAAAACCCAAATTTTTTTCTGAAAAAAACCCTTTTTTTCAAAACATGGGTTTTCATGCAGTGAAACCCAAGGGGTTCGAATGTTGCATGCTCAAGGTTACCTAAAAATTTCCCCTCTGAGATACCCCTTTCCCCATTACTCGTATTTCGTAAAATGGCTTTTGTTTTCCAACCCGTATGCATTTCAAACAGTTTTTATAATTTTTAAGAAAAAAATAAAATCTAAACCCCCCCGTTGTTTGAAACCCCCGGGTCTCCAAAATTTCGGGTAACCAAAAACGCCTTAGCCCCAAATAGCCCAGGAAAAAAAAAATCGTTAGACAAGGAGCAAGTCATTAAATTGGGGTAGGCCTACCCACCTAAACTTTGGGTCCAAAAGGTTCTATTCTCCCCAAACCTATCATAGGCTCGAAAGCCTTACATTTTTACGCCAAATTATACAAATTTCTCCAAACCTTTTTCATTCATATCAATCAACTTAAATACAAATTGGTTTCCCCGCTAGGCCTACTCGAACACCGAAATCCCCTTTGTCTAAAAAACGACTTGGGGGGGGGTTTAGTATAGGTTCTAAAAAAGGGATTTTTGGTGTTATGGTGTGAATGCCTCCCTTTATTACTTCTTTTATATTTAAATTCACCTCCCTCAACCTCAGAGCTGCATAGGGCCCCATGGAAGTCGGCGTTCACAGCTCCGTCTCGCCAAAAGACGACCCTTTAAATGCCCTTGCGATGAGCTCCAAACCCGGGCCCGCACATCTTTGGGTATTATGGGGAAAAAATCATCTTTTTCCCGGATGATCTGGGGTGCGGGATCATGGTCTCTCCATGGACCCAAAACCTTTTTCAGAGTTCAGAAAAGGGGGGGGCAGGACAAAAATCGCTTAAGATTATTCTATGCAACTGGCATGTTTTCACGAATTTTGGGGGATCTTAAACTTCCGTGAAATTTTGGCCCAAAGTTTGGGTACCGGGAACTTGGTTTGCAGACGGGATAAATGTCTCATCGGAAAGTGATGATCCGAAGGGTCCGACTGCCACATTCGTATTAAGGTCCTCTTTAAGTAAGGGGTGTGTCGGGTTCTCCTAACCCCGGGTTTCTTCTTTTGGGGTCTCTAAATTTGAAAAAGTGTGGTGGACAAATTACAGTCGAGTCTTGTGAGAGGTGCGGGGGGGGGGGGGGGGGAGGGTACAGGTCAGGGAGCCTAGATTTCTTAGACAATTTTTTCCCAAACTGTTTTTTGACTAATGGTCAGTGCATGGGCTGGGATGCGGTCAAGGGGTCCGGTAATGGCTAGTACTGTCCCGTAAAGGGCCCACATTATGAAATTCAATATGGATGCTCTTAACAATCCTAATCACCTGTTTTTAGAATTCTATATCACAGACATTTTTTTTTCTGGTTTTATGGCTCCTAGTCGTGGTTTGAATCTATCTTTAAAAATTGCCGCTAAAGCCCCTGTCCCGCAGAGATTTCCCTTGGAAAGGGATGGATTTAGGGTTTGAAAAAGGCTTTCCGGCCATTTCGACTACAGTGGGGGGGCCTCAAAGTGGAAAAAATTTCCGGGGGTGTGAGCCCCTGTCCCAGGGGTTAGGCTTTTTTGTAGGCCTATTAAAATATCCCCCAAATAATATTAGATAGGCCTTTCCAAAGCTTTGATTTTTTGAAAAAGTGCTAGGGGGCCCAGAAAAGCTAGCTCAGGCCAAGGTCCCAAAATTTCAATCATTTTAAGGTTATGTTTAGACCGTTTCTGAAAAACGAGTTTTTTTTTTTAAATTCTATTTATTACATTAAAAAATTACCTATTTAATTAAAATTTGGACCTAGGGCCTATCCCCCCTTTTAAAAAATGGAAAATTGAGGATCGGGGCGAGTAAGGAAAATCGTAAATTTTTTCTTGAAAAAAGAGAAAAGAGTTGGGGATGTTTCCAAGGCCCTAACATCCTTGCAGATTTTATATTGATATTTATTAGCCATCTTTTTGCACTCATGTGCCAACACAAGTATACATGGTAGGCGAGTATTAGACGTTGTCATCAAGAGTGGTTGAATATATAATACCTGGTTATAATAGTATAAATGTACAAAAACATTCTACAAGTGTAAAGCGTCAATAACAAGATAAAACTAATTAGGATAGGCCTATCAGTATCTTGCAAGATATCACATTTCTAAGATAATGTAAAATACATTACAATGATTAAGTCGCCTACATGTACAAATTAGTTTCCCAATGTAAAACAAGTCAATAACAAGATAAAACTATAATAAGGGTATATAACCCAGTAGGCAATAGTCATACTCTTACAAGATATCACAGTTCTGAGCTAATTTAAAACACACCCTATTACAAATTACATAACTAACAAGTACAATACTAATACACACAACTCACATGGAAGAAAGTCCACAGATCAATGACTAAAATACTCTGCAAGAGAGTAAAACTCTTTTTCCAGCAGCCAGATTTTGACACTATTTTTAAAACTACTTTCACCTAATCTGCCTTTTATATTATTTGGTAAGTGATTAAAAATTTTCCTTCCCGCTTGGATAGGGTCACTATCTGCTAGCCTAAGCCTAGTTTGGTCCTGGTGGAGATTGTCTTTAAGTCTAGTGTTGTGGGTGTGCACATTACTGTTCCTTTGAAACAAGGTGGGATTTTCATTGACAAAGCATGCCATTTCAAGTATATAAGTACCAGTTATAGTGAGAATACCTAGAGTTTTGAATGCCTGTCTGCAAGATGCCCTATTGGGTAAGTTAAGAAGAATTCTTACAGCCCGCTTTTGAAGACGAAAGACAGATATTGTAGCCGATGCATTACCCCAGAATAAGATCCCGTATTGAATTAATGATTGGAAAAATGCGAAATACACCATTTTTGCTATCTTCTGGTTGCACTGATTTACTACATTCCCCTTACTAAAATTAGAGCGGTGACTAACATAGAATGCAGCTGTGAAACGGCGGTAACCATCGATTTTAGAGGTGACTGAGATAGGATTTACAGGTTACAACCTAGGAGTGATGAATGGAGCGGTGACCACGGAGCGGTAACCAGCTAGGACTGGGCGGTTTATTTTCACATCTCCCTGTTTTCGTTTTGTCAACCTAGGACCAACTGGTTGTAAAAGGTGACCCAGCTAGGAGTAGGCGGTGATTTTTACCGCTCTACAACCGTAAATAACCGTATGCGTTCATAGAGGTGATTTTCCCTTGCTAGAGGTGACTGGCCAGTTATAATAACCGCTAACCAACCGTTTGGTATATTTCTTTTTTTCAAGATAGGACTTACGTAGGAGCTAGTGGTTAAAATAACCGCCACAGAACCCCAAACCGCCATTCTTACGGACAGAGCTGAAGAAGCCATCTAAAAATAGTTCAGATCTCTCTCACCCCCGAATAACAGCCAACTAACCAGTTATACAAAATGCCAACAGAGCACTCTTACAGTTGTGTTTGATATTTTGGTGGTGTGGAAGTGGGAACTATAAATGGACTGCACGCAAGGTGATCATTCTGGATGTTAGAGGTGGTCGCGTGACTGGGGATGACACGTTGACCAGTCAAATTAAAATTTTGTCAGTTGACTGGAAAATTGACCAAATGTAGGTCAAATATAAATAAGGTATACCTATACTAGGAAAACGCTTTAGTCCCGCCGCGTTGATGGATGAGCTTTTTTGTAAGTTTAAAGTTTGTTTAGGACCACTTTTCCTTTGCAAGTGCTTTGTGAATGCATTGTAGGTGATTGTCGTCAAGTTTCTATTGTTACTTGTTTATTGTTATTATAAACCTCAAAAAAACTCATATTAAAACCTTTATTAATATAGATTCTGGCTAACTTTTTCAACTTTTTCTTTCAAAACGCAATACATCACCATTACCTTAATGTCCATGTGAAATATGAACGTTGTAGCCCTACCCATTTGGTCAGAATCGGCCCAAATGTCACGAAAATATCGCACTAAAATCCGAAAAAAAATCGTTCAAGTACGATATTCATGAGAAATATTTCTTCGTTTGTGCCCAAAAACGTGGGAGGTCTAAGTTCAAAGATTTCGAAGGTCTCCAGAAAATTTCATCGCAATTGGAGTATTGGTTTAGCTGGAATCGTGTTAACAAACACACAAAAATACAAACAGAAAAAACAAGAAAAACGAAAAAAAATCGTAAAATTGCGATTTTCATGAGAAATAATTTTTCGATTGCGCTCACAAAGGTGGCAGTTCTAAGTTCAAAGATTTCAAAGGTCTCCAGAAAATTTCATCGCAATTGGAGTATCGGTTTAGCCGAAATCGTGTTAACAAACACACAAAAATACAAACAAAAACAAAAAAGAAAATCGAAAAAAATCGTAAAATTGCGATTTTCAAGAGAAATAATTTTTTGATCGATTTTTCCTACGGTGCAGTTCTAAGTTCAGAGATTTCGAAGGTCTCCATACTAGGAAAACGCTTAAGTCCCGCCGCGTTGTTGGATGAGCGTAATTGGTGCATTGACCTGCCATGTGTTATGCAGATTTTCTGTTGTTTTGTGAAAAATTTATTACTTAGTCGATTTTTTTTAAATTAAATTAAATTAAATCAAAAATTAACTTTATTCTTTTATTTTTTTTAATCGTAATTTTTTTAAAAAAAACGTAAAATTGCTATTTTCATAACAAATAATTATTCGATTGCGCTCAAATTTTACACGAATATAATAATTCATAAAATTAAGGTTCTGTAAAAAAATCATTACAATAGGATAAAGCATGTAGGTGTTATAAGTGAAAGAATTGTTAAAAAAAAGAAAAAACCCGTAAAATTTCGATTTTCATGAGAAATAATTTTTCGATTGTTCTCAAATTTCACACGAATATCTTAATTCATAAAATAAAAAAAAACATTAAAATCGGATTAAGCATGTAGATGTTATAAGTCGAAGAAATTTTTTAAAAATCGAAAAAAATCGTAAATTTGCGATTTTCATTAGAAATAATTTTTCGATTGCGCTCAAAAACGTGGCAGTTCTAAGTTCAGAGATTTCGAAGGCCCCCATAAAATTTCATCGCAATTGGAGTATTGGTTTAGCCGGAATCGTGTTAACAAACAGCCAAAAATACAGAAAGAAAGAAAGAAAAAAAAAAAACATTCCGGATTTTTTTCTCCAGTGTAGTGAAATGGAATCTTCGCTTCGCTCGCTACGCTCGCTACGCTCATCCAAAATTTCATCGCAATCGGAGTATCGGTTTAGCCGGAATTGTGTTCACAGACACACAAAATACAAAAAAAAGAGAGAAAGAAAAAAAAATATTCCGGATTTTTTTCTCCAGTGTAGTAGAATGGAATCTTCGCTTCGCTCGCTACGCTCGCTACGCTCATCCATAATAATATATAAGAATATAAGAATTATTATCATGAGACATTGTCTGTAACCAAGGTAGGCTAATCAATATCACATGATCAAATTTTAATGGTGATTATTGATGGAATAAAAATATAAGCATGTAGGTGTTATAAGTTTGAATTTTTAATCGAAAACAATCGTAAAATTGCGATTTTCATGAGAAATATTTTTTCGATTGCGCTCAAAAACGTGGCAGTTTTAAGTTCAGAGATTCGAAGGCCTCCACAAATTTTCATTGCAATTGAGTAGAATCGTGCTAACGATACACAAAAAAAATCCAGATATTTTCTCCAGTGTAGTGAAATGGAATCTTCGCTACGCTCATCCAATTATGCCATCACTGTTGTGTGTTGAGCACTGTGCTCGCGGTGACGAAATTTTTTTGGATGAGCGTAGCGAGCGAAGCGAAGATTTCATTTCACTACACTGTAGAAAAAAATCCGTAATGTTTTTTTTCTTTCTGTATTTTTGTCTGTCTGTTAGCACGATTTCTTCTAAACCGATACTCAAATTGCGATGAAATTTTCTGGAGACCTTCAAAATCTCTTAACTTAGAACTGCTACGTTTTTGAGCGCAATCAAAAAATTATTTCTTATGAAAATTGCAATTTTACGATTTTTTTTTTATTTAAAAAAAAAGTCTTCGACTTATAACACCTACATGATAAATCCGAATACAATGATTTTTTCACAGAACTTAATTTTATGAATTAATATATTCGTGGGAAATTTGAGCGCAATCGAAAAATTATTTCTTATGAAAATCGCAATTTTACGATTTTTTTTCGATTTTTAAAATTTCCTTGACTTATAACACTTCCCTACATGCTTTATCCTATTGTAATGATTTTTTTACAGAACCTTAATTTTATGAATTTATGTGTTCGTGTGAAATTAGAGCGTAATCAAAAAACTATTTCTCATGTTAATGGCAATTTTAGATTTTTTTTTAAAATTTTTAAAATTTCTTTGACTTATAACATCTACATGCTTTATTCAGATTGTAAATAATTTTTTTACAGAACCTTAATTTCATGAATTAGTATATTCGCGTGAAATTTTAGCATAATCGAATAATTATTTCTTATGAAAATCGCAATTTTACGCTTTTTTCGTTTTTAAACAATTACGCTTATCCAACAACGCGCCTGAAAAAGCGTTTGCGAAGCTTCCTAGTAAGGTATTTTTGAAATTTCCTGTTACCATCGAAATTAACATCTGCCGATGAAATATGCGTGTTCTGTGTATCGACAAAATCAAAAGTTGGCTTTTCTGTCAAGTGCCATTACTTATTCTTGGCCTTTTTATATCGAGATATGAATATCACGGTTCCCCCTTACCAGGTACAGAGAGAAAAAAACAACATATTTTTCTTCTTGTGGGTCTGCAGCATTGAGTGGTATAGTGCGTAAGTCAATTGTGGAATTTTGGTGTATTTAAAGTAAAATGATGAATTCGATCAAATGGTTGATGAAGAGAGCTATCAGTTTCATAATCGACGACGTCGTAGTAGAACCCATGACGTAGAGTGATCTTTTCAAACACATCTTCAGTGTGATTGTGATGGATTCCTTCACACTATTTTGATGGCTTTTCGAACACAGGGACATTGATATTTCCGGCGGAATAATTGGATGAGCGTAGCGAGCGAAGCGAAGATTCCATTTCACTACACTGGAGAAAAAAATCCGGAATGTTTTTTTTCTTTCTTTCTTTTTTTTTTATTTTTGTGTGTCTGTTAGCACGATTTCGGCTAAACCGATACTCCATTGTGATTGAAATTTTGTGGAGGCCTTCGAAATCTCTGAACTTAGAACTGACACATTTTTTAGCGCAATCAAAAAATTATTTCTCATGAAAATAGCAATTTTGTAATGTGTTTATTGACCAAAATGAGCTTTCGCTCTTTACAGTGGCAATTTTACAAACTAACTTAAATACTAATGTATTTTTATATTAGAGTACGCTGCTCCTGTTACAGTATAGTAGAGAATACCCTACTATAGGCCTAGTATGATCTAGGCCTACACTAATATATTATATAAAACTACTAGAAAAGCAAAAGCAAGAACCATAATGATAAATATATAGTAAGATGATTATTTAAATTGTACATGACAGATAGACAAGAAGCTTTTAACGTTAAGATAAAGTATTATTACGATTTTTTACGATTTTAAAAAAATTCTTCGACTTATACACCTACATGTTAAATCCGATTGTAATGATTTTTTCACAGAACCTTTATTTTATGAATTAATGTATTCGTGTGAAATTTGAGCGTAATTGAAAAATTATTTCTCATAAAAACCACAATTTTACGATTTTTTTTAAATTTCTTTGACTTATAACACTTACATGCTTTATCCGATTGTAATGATTTTTTCACAGAACCTTAATTTTGTAAACTTATATATTCGTGTGAAATTTTAGCGTAATCGAAAATTATTTCTCTTGAAAATCATAATTTTATTACGCTTTTTTTGTTTATAAAAAATTACGCTCATTTAACGACGCGCCTGAAAAAGCGTTTGCGAAGCTTCCTAGTGTAACAGTCACTCGTGAAATCGTGTCACGCGTGCGGTGTGACCGACTGTATGTTAGTGGACGCTAATGCTCCAGCGCAGACCGTGGAACCTATGATAGAAAGGTCCTCTTAGCTTGCACCTGTGCTACAAATTAGGCAACGTGGACGAGAAAGGAATAAACCATGCGCTACACAGTAATTTACCGTCATTTTTACTTTCAAAGCACGATAACCTATAACTAACATATCCCCCCCCCCCTCCCGCCTCGCCCCGCCACCACCCGAAGAAGGTCGTCAAACATAAATGTTGCATCTTTCACATTTCAATTCTCTTTCATTCTTTCAAATTTTCAGACAATTTCTTTTACTTTTCGTTTAGCCTCAAATATTCCAAGTACGAGTATATTTTATCGATTTTTTTTTTTATATTGATTGATATTTTTTAAGAAAAGTTTGGTGTATAAAAATTCCAGAACACAAAATAAACAATGGATCGCGTAACCGGATGTGCAGGGCTTTCCGCTACGCTACGATGTTGCCGATGATGTTCAGATGACCGATGATGTTATCTAATTTCAATCTATTCTTCATACTAGGCCGCTTCGCTAACGCTTTTCCAGCCGCGTTGATGGTGAGCTTTTATGGTTAATTATCGACCCAAATATCACGAAAATATCGTATTAAAAATCGGTGGAAATCGTAAAAGTACAATTTCTATGAGAAATATTTCCTCAAATGTCTCTTTCATTATAACATATATCATATCAGATCAGTGATTGTAAACGATCCATAAAGTTTCATCAAGATCGGAGTAGCCGTTTGCCCTGTCGCGGGCAAAATATAACGAAAATATCTCATTAAAAAAAATTGGAAAAAAATAGTGAAAGTACGATAATCATAAGAAATATGTGATCGATTGTACCCAAAAACGTGGCGAGTCTAAGTTCAGAGATTTCGAAAGGGCCCCTCAAATTTCCATAAGATCGCATAATATGCCGTTTGCCCGGTAGAGAGCGAACAAACAGACAAAAATACAAACGAAAATAAAACAAAAAAAAACCCGAGCTAATTTGGGGGGGGGGGAGGGCAGTGAAATTGAAGTATTTGCTTCGCTCATCCAACTACCAAAGATTAGTCATGTGGACCCGCATGACTAATTTTGATACTAGCCTACTACTACGTACATGCATTCTAATACTATTCAACAAGGGTTTTTCCCCCCCTTACGAGATTGAACTCTTTTTTTTCGAACTGCCCTGTCGGGTACGAGACGAGTCCCTGTCGATACTTACTTTTTTGTAATTTTATTCAAGGTTTAAAACCACACTTTTCGCTTTTAATAAAATATTATGTAAACGAAGTTTACAATGCCATTCGTGTGCCTGAGGATGGTGTTTCAGTTGGGTGCAATATAACAGTGACGTCTATAAAGAAATCAGACTCACCAAACACCATGATATACCTGTGGTCGTAAAAGTTTGCCCCGACTGGGGTCTGCCTTGTGACTGGGGTTTGTCTCGACCCCAGTCGGGGCAAACTTTTACGACAACTGCTATGAATCAATATATATATATATATATATATATATATTAGTACTTTAGACAGAAATTTATGTCTAAAGTACTAACATAACAACGTCATAGTCGCCTACTATAAAGCCAAGGTTAAACAATATATATATATACTGTGTCGAAACGGCCTTTTCATTAACCTTGTTTACATATGCCTAATAAATATCGATATGATGATTTTCAATTTTATAATAACATGAAATAATATCATTATAAAATAAATATTATATCAGTTTTACACATGCGGTCCAATGCGGAATGCATCGAAATTGTTGCAAGATGCGTCAAAAAAGCTAATCTGACATCCTGTGATGGACATGGAACACTTGAGATACCTTCGAATTTTCAACACCTTCTGAAAGGAATTGCCATTAGCGAGTAGCCTCAGGGCACAAGGAACATTGGGGCGGCTGGGTAGTTGAATCACAACCAACATTGTCGACTCAACAAACAAGATCAATCTAGAAAATAATACGTCATCGCTGTCAAGCGAAAATAAATAAACGCAGAGTCATTGTCAATCGAAAGTATTATGCACGTAAGAAATGTAGATCTACAGATAGGACTGGAAGATATTTAGGGGCGGAACACGGCATGTCATTCCATCTCAGGGTGAGAAACGGTAAACATCCATTAGTTGGAAGTCGGTCAATTTTCTACGTGAGTGAGTTTACTGGTGACAAAAAATGTGTTTTCAACCTAACACACAATGTTAGAAATCATGGGCGCGGGGCGCTTACGTTTCACATCGCCAAGCAATGTTGCAGTGGTGTAAACGATCAACAAGCTTAGTTCGCCCCTTATTCTCTTCGCGGGATCGCCGAAGTGTAAACGGGCCATAATAGTAGCTTTCCTACGAGCAAAGTGCGACGTCAATGTATGTAGTTCTATTTCTTGCTATTCTCCCTTTCGAAAAAACCTAGATTAAATCTTGTTTTTGTGTACCGAGCGTATGATTCAGGATCGTATCGCCCGCTCGATGGTATCGCCACACTCTCGAAATAGTTCGCGACATTCTGTTACTTTCCAGACGACTGTCTGCGTTGTCAATCACATAGTCTGGAAGCCAGCTATGCAATACGGTTTGCACTGCTGCACCCCCTTTTAAAGGCAGAAATTACGTTATGCCATTAGATAGAGCCAATAAATCTGCATCCCAAGTCACCGTGCCTTTTTGCCTAAGTGGTGCAAATACTGAATAATTCAATTAAATTGACATTTTAAAATCTAAATAATACTCTATCGTCGTCATTTTGTAAGATATTCTAACGTGTGATACATCAAATTAATCACATAGAACACACTTTTAGAATATATCTTTCCGAGTGTGATTTACTTTGACTTTAAATGTGAAATAGTAATCAATTAGGAGTATCGGTCATAATAGAGTAAAGTGCGATTTATTAGTTTTTTTAGGTTGTTAGCAATGAAATAAACTAATTTTACATTGTCACTTGATTACATATTTTGGACTTAAGATATTGCCCTTGAGATTTTACGGTTTTAATATTACCCGCTATTAGCATTCATGGTATAACGTACCCTTTAAGGGGTAAAATTTTTTTTGTTTTCCCAAAAAATTTTTATTCCAAATTTTAAAAAAAACCCCCCCAAAACCCCAAAAAAGTCAATTTATTTTTTT